>OX183133.1:51680532-51911826 GCA_945261195.1 Cryptosula pallasiana | reverse complement strand
GACACTTTTCTTGCTCGGTCTTTAGTTACTAGAGAAGATGGTGGCATCAGTTCAGGCCTATGCCTAACTGTTACTAGTTGATGAACCTGTACGTCGAACACCAAACCTTAACTGCCCAAACCCTCGACCCCCACACCACTTCCGACCATTTCCATTAATATATAAGGTTTCTCCCCCCACAAAACATATTTATATACGCGGTTAATATGGACATGACTATTAACATGTATACAGACATCAATCTGTACATGGAACTGAATATGGACACGGATATTGACATTGATATGGATTTGGAACGGACATGGATGTGATTATGGATCTAGTCATAAATGGACATGTACATAAATTGACATGGACATGTTTATTAGTGGGCCTTAATGTGGACATGGATATGAACATAGATGTGTGCATGGATATGTATGGAAACGACTTGTTCAAGTTCTGTTTCTTGTGATATAACTATACCAATAACTTTCCAATGTTTGTCTAACAATCAAACTCACAATACAAATGTCAGTATACATCTACATACCATATACATAAACTATTCAACCCCATGATCTGAATCGCGATACAAATCCCAATATATAAACCCTTTGCACAATAACTACTTAATTCAAACATATACACAAAAAAATTTGACGATAATACCTGGTGCAACAAAAAGGTACCTCTCAGGTTCTCATGGTACCTGGTAAAAACAAAAAGGCACAACACTTCATTTTTTTCCAATGCTCAGTTCGCCCATTCTAAATCATCATACAAACCTTAATAAAAACAAGCCCTGCACAACAAATACTTAGTTAATCATACAATTACAAACAAAATTAATAACAATAAAAACTGGTGCACAGCTTATCATGGTAACTGGTGCAAACAAGAGGCCTTTGGGAACCAGGAGAATCTTCTTGTCCTTAGACAACATGTCATAGTTCTGCTCCTACATTACTACTCATTAGCCTGTTTACACAAAAAATTATGTATCTGATACGGACAAATTTATTGGGGTTTAGATTATATACCGTAGGCAATGCTAAACACGACTTGCTGTCTTTATGTCAATCTAACAAAATTGTAAATAATTGATAACTTCCATTGTAGCTGGACCATTGTTATCCATTAATGTGACTGGCGTATCAATAGTTACACGCTCATCAATACATTTTATGTGCATAGACACAGTCGAATACATTGCTTTACTGCTCTTCTATCTCATTTTTGTTCCGGTAGCTCATATATAGACTGCTATATTGTGTTTTAATCACTGAGTTTACATTGGAAGTAACATGGCTGCTGCCGCTGCTGGTACTGCCAAATTCACTCACAAAGAAGCTCCTCGTAAAGTCACAAAGAGCCCTGGAAATGATCCGATCGATCTTGCTGAAATGATGGTGAGTTTTTTGCGATAGTCATAATTTTTGCCATCCCAGGGAGTAGTGCACTCACTATCTATACCAATATTAACAAACATTTCTAAACACGGTGTCAATTTTATGCCACTTTATGTGCATGAGAAGCTTGCACACATTTTTACTTACATTTACACATGTTCATCGTGTCATTCTATCAGGTAGCTTATAATGATTGTGTAGGTTTGTTGAAGTTTCAAATTTTATTAATGGTCATTATTTTCTTTAACTCAACTTTTTTGGTATCATTTTCAATGCTGGACAGTGTTTGATGGTTGTGTCATATCAAAACAATATTATATTATATCACATCAACATTAGACTATATCACATCAACATTATACTACATCACATCAACCTAATACTATATCACATCAACCTAATACTATATCACATCAACATTATACTATATCACATCAACATTATACTATATCAAATCAATATTATACTATATCACATCAACATTAGACTATATCACATCAACATTATACTATATCACATCAACATTAGACTATATCACATGAACATTAGACTATATCACATCAACATTATACTATATCACATCAACATTAGACTATATCACATCAACATTATACTATATCACATCAACATTATACTACATCACATCAACCTAATACTACATCACATCTATCTCACACTTGAGTAGAGTTTTCATCAACACAACAAACACTATTGTGGTTTCACTATTTCTACAAATAGTTGTACAGCAATTCTAGCTTTAATAAGGTTAGCCCAAGCCAGCCCTTTATTGCCTCCACTACAGCTCTCCCTACAGCTAATCAGACTCTCTTACTCAAATGTAAGAATGGGTTTAAGCTGAAAATATCTTCTCCATAACGCGGGTAACTTCAGTGCATAGAAGCATGCAATCAATGGCTAGGATTTCCACTTTTCCGAAGTAACCAAATTATTTTGCTGAACTTGACAAACCATAAAAATTTAATAACTTTTTTCTAAAATCAATAAAGGAAGGAATAATTCAAAACTTTGATGGACTCGAGCATAAAAATGTTGAAAAGAATGATAATAATTATGATGAAATTTGTTTTTCTTATAAATAATATTTGGTATTAATCATTATTGATTCACTGCTTTATTGTTGTCAGCATAACATAGTAGACAAGCATTATCAAATTTCTATGCAAACATGTTACTGAACATTTTGTAAGATTTACAAGTACATGTATTTGGGATATGTGCTATCAAGCATGCAAACAACTTCACAGCGATACAGGCATCTTTTTTTGATGAGCGTTTTGTTGTTTTGTGAGTTCCACAGGTTCAGGAAGCTGGACAATCTGTATATAGCAGCTAACTGCTTAGCATTTATTGGCTGCATCTTGAACCAACTGCCTAGTTTCTACAGAACAATACACCAATAAGCACCCTTATACAAAAAGCTATCTAATCAATGCAATAATAATGAAGGTAAATCAATCGTTATAGAGCACATTGTTTATCAGTGCATGCATGCGCTACAATAGTTAATAGACAATATTCTTGCTTCTTGTTTACTAGGGCTTCGTGCTGCAATGTTGTCCTGACAGAAAGTCGACCTTGAAAGTTGACGTGGTTTTTTTCGTCATTAATACGGCAAAGTCAATTTGGTTTAGTTGCAAGTAAAAGTAACTGCAAAATATCTACTTTTGAAGTCAAATTTTTCAGGCCCTGCATCGATATGTAGCAATGGATTTTACAGTCCAATCACACTAGTATATGTGCGCATGCGCCAACACACTGCAATCACACTAGTACGTGTGCGCATGTGCCAACACAGTGCAATCACACTAGTACGTGTGCGCATGTGCCAACACAGTGCAATCACACTAGTACGTGTGCGCATGTGCCAACACAGTGCAATCACACTAGTACGTGTGCGCATGTGCTAACACAGTGCAATCACACTAGTACGTGTGCGCATGTGCCAACACAGTGCAATCACACTAGTACGTGTGCGCATGTGCCAACACAGTGCAATCACACTAGTACGTGTGCGCATGTGCCAACACAGTGCAATCACACTAGTACGTGTGCGCATGTGCCAACACAGTGCAATCACACTAGTACGTGTGCGCATGTGCCAACACAGTGCAATCACACTAGTACGTGTGCGCATGTGCTAACACAGTGCAATCACACTAGTACGTGTGCGCATGTGCCAACACAGTGCAATCACACTAGTACGTGTGCGCATGTGCCAACACAGTGCAAATGCTTCCCGATATCGATAACGATGCCAATCAAACCTGATTCAATTATAATTAATTAGTAACTGCTTGAGTTTTGCCTCACTTGTATGGTCTGTGCTCAGTGAGTGTTTGCCTCACTTGTATGGTCTGTGCTCAGTGAGTGTTTGACAACAAATGCTATGTTAATGTAATCAGTTGAAATATACGCAGTGATGTTATTGGACTTTAAACAATTAAATAACAAATGGCATACCAAGCATACAAATATTATAATATTGTAAAGGATTTGCCCGTGTGTCACCACAGCACCTTCACCGCACCGCTGTAAGAGACTAGCTGTCTGTACTATTGAGCACTAGAGCTGTGTCGGTGGCGTAGCCTACTAGTGTCAAGGCACAAGCCGTTATACAGTAGGCATTTTCGGATCAAGAACGTCCATGCCTTGAAAAAATTGGCACGGGAAAGCGCTTCCGAATGCAATTTTGACGTTCGTTCCTGGCATAAATTCTATGCATGAACGTTCAAAATCAAAAGTTCACTTCATCGGAGTTATCTTCTTCTTTTTTTCTAGTGTCGCAGTGAATAGTAAAAAACGCATCCTGCTGAGGTGACAGCTTTTTGGTTATATATTATAAAAAAGTAAATAATAATTTTGATAATTATTACCAGTTACTTATGTGTTTTACTAATTACTATTTTTCATTTTTAACAATGCTTATTATCAGTTGGTTGGTGATGTTTGGCTATTTGAACAAGTGTTTTTTTTTACTAACTAACTAAAGTATAATAAAATAATTAAAAAAACTATAAGAACTTATAATAATATTAATGATGATATCATTTGAATAACAGTAATATTAATAATGATTATCATACATTTTTCTTATATTATAATTATTTATTACAATTTTATTTTAATTCACCATCCTCAGTAAAATGTGTCCAAAAATAATTTCAACATCAACATGCTTCAAGACTTGTTATTATTTATTTTATTATTATTGTTAGAAATGAAACTTGAGGCCTCATCACTCTTGTCTTGTTATTGTAACTAACGTAAAAGGGCTCATTATTTGCAAAAATATTTATTATAGGAGAACTCTACGCATTCGGATCAAGAACGTCATAGGGTGGACGACCCCCTGAACGGTAAAACCACCGTTCAGCATAGCGTTCCAAAAAACAGGTTTTGTACTCGCCGAAAAACGAAAATTTCGCCCATTTTGGAATGAACGTTCTCGATCCGAAAATGCCTAGTGTCTACTAACCGGTAGTATAACTCCACTGTATATGGCACTTAATCTAACTGTCTCAATACGGAGACTTCCTGTTTCTCTTGATACAGAGATCTGTTTCTCAGCACACAGATTCGGTTTCACTTACTTCTCAAATTTGCTTAGCAAGCACGTGTATAGTTTATAGCAATCGTGTTAGGTAGACTTGTGACAATTCCAAAGAGTGTATGTAATCTGTAAGATTGTGATTATCGACAAAGTTATTCTGCTTAGCAAGTTCACACAGCACAAGGAGAGTTGTAGTTATCCGCAACAATATATTCAACGCAAAGATACAAAACTTATAACGAGAGGTGATTCGAAGTGTATGAATAGTCGACAATATTAGATCACACCAATACTTCCAGTCTCAGACTACGAGGATGCACAACGTTACCCTACGCTTCCAGTGATCAACTCAACACAACTACTACAAGAGCTCTGTCTGCTTGGCGATCTGCCCTAATACTTATAAAGATCATATGCAAATAAAGCAGTTGAAAACTACAACATGCGATTGGATAAAATATGTACAATATGGTTGGATAAAAAATAATATAATTCAAATCGTTCACCAAAGCGTCAGTCATAGACATACATATGAAAGTGATTGTGCGCATTGGGAACAACGATAATAATAATTAATTAATAAAACAAGATGGCTACCGGAACGATCGTAGCTGAGTTTCCTTAGCTTGGTCTTTACTTAGCACGTCTCCTCGATCTGTTGGAACGGAGGCTCTTCGGTTGCTAGGCTCCTGCAGTAACATCTGCTTCTAGTAAGGTAAGATAACTCTGGCTCGTCTTGTCTGCTCAGAACACAGAAAAAAAGAAGTCTACTCAAACAAGTTTACTTAAAATAATTCTCCATTGGTATTTAAAAGATATTTAAATAAATTTGATTTGAAAACAGACAGGGTTTGTGAGATTCTCAGAGAAGTAGGCAGTTGGTTGAATGTGGCAGATATATGTGTTTCTATTGCAGCTTGTGTGTTGGCATAAAGTTTCTTGCAGTTACGAAAATTAAAATTGCAGTTACAACTAGTGGTAAAATCAACAGAAATAAAGCTAGGAAAAATGTTATTAAAAATTTTAAAACCTGTGACTGCCGTAAAATATTGGGCCAATTTTGGTTATGGTAACAGTTGAATTGAAGTGGCGATGTCATTTGTTCTAATTAACGAAAGAGGAATGGTATGAACATTTGCTATCAATCGAAAAGCTCTTTTCTGTAATGAAAATAACGATTTTGGCAGGTATTTAGGAGATAGATTGTGATAAATAATTATACCATAAACCAGGTGACAGAATATAAAGTGATAGTAAAATGCTTTCGCTGATTTGTTAGTAAGATAGTTTCGTGATAGCTGCAGGAGGTTTATGTTTTTACGGAGTTTGGCTTCAGTTACTAAGATATGGTCATCCCAAGTGAGCCTATCATTTATCATAAAACCCAAAAGTTTCGTTTTGTTTTTTCGCATCAAGTTTTTACCTTCAAAAGTGACAAGGAAACTTTGCAAACTATTATGATAATTAAACAACAAAAAAATGTGATTTGTCAGTATTGATAACCATTCTATTTTCAACACACCATTTTGAGGTTTTTGTCAAATCGTCATTGCAATTATAGTTTAATGTGGAGATGTTACTGTGTGATGACAAAAAGATAATGTCATCAGCATATGCTAAAGGTTTAGATGTTAAAGATAACTTGAGTAAATCGTCGATATATAAAACAAAAAGGATTGGTGCTAAAATTAATCCCTGAGGGACACCAATATGGACAGGTAAAGTTTGTGAAACGTCGTCTCCTATTTTCACCAGTTGATATCGTTCCTTTAAAAATTATTTAATGATAGAAAATGCCTTTCCATTTATACCACCACGTGTAAGTTTTAGAAGAAGAGTCCCATGGTCTATACAATCGAAAGCTTTTTTGAAATTCAAAAACAGTAGAAGAGCAATCTCATTTTTCAATTTGATTTTTTGGCATTCTGCAACTATTTTGTGAACTGTATCAAAACATGAAACTCCCTCCCGGAAACCAGTTTGTAAATTGTGCAACAAATTGTTATTATTCAAATGGTATTTGAGACAACTGTTTATGTGCTTTTCAAAATTTTTTGGACAAAACTCGTAAAATTGAAATTGGACGGTAGTTAGATGGATTAGCTATATCACCATTTTTAAAAATTGGAATAACTCTCGCGGTTTTCCAAGTTATTGGGAAGGTACCGTCAATCAGAATTCTGTTAAACATATCAGTTAAAATCGAAATTGTGAATTGGATGGTTTGCTTAATCATTCTAACTGATATTCCATCTAAACCGGTGGATTTTGAAGATGGTATGCTTTTTAGATACAACACAATATCAGCAGGAGTGAATTGGGTAACTGAAGTCATATGTTTTGTGTTAGATATTTGGGTGACAGGGGTAAAAGAGTTGCCACGTAAATGATTTGTAAGCCGACTAGCAGCTGTAGTAAAGTGATGGTTAAGAACATTGGAAGATAATCCCTGGGGTAAGCCAGATGATGATGAGTTACGATGTTTGATATTGAGAGCATCCCACAAAGATTTGGTATTCCCATTTTTAGAGGTATTAATCATATTTTCGATTACCAATTTTTTCTTTCTTTTTATCAAATTTGTCACAAAGTTTCTTTGTTTTTTGTATTCATCCCAAGAGCCACGTTTCTTGATGGAATTACGTAATCTAATATGTCCTTGAACCTCCTTATCCAACCACTGTGGTAAAGTACTGGATTTGACAAAACGGGTTTTAGATTGTACAATTTTATATATTTTACTTAAACACAACTTGTTAAAAGAACTGATCATGTTTTCAGTATTTTCTTCAAGCAAAACAGCATCCCAATTCACACCAGAAAATGCTTTATTAATGTTTTCATTAGTAAAATTAGAATAATCCAAAAAGTGCAGTTTTCTCTTTTGACTTTGTGTAAGCTTTTTCCTGTTGTAAACAGCATAAATCAGGTCATGATCACTGAAAGAACATGGCATAACTTGAGAGTACATAATGTTACTAGGAAAGTTTGTATAAATATGATCAATCAAGGTCGATGATACATTAGTTGATCGAGTTGGGGATGTGATCGGTTGTACCAAAGAAAGTTGATCACAAACTTTGCTCTTCCATTTATTTTCAATCTTTTTGTCAAATAAATCTACATTGAAATCACCCATAATTATTATCTCATCAGAAGTACCGTAACAAGAGTTTACAAAATCAACAAACGCTTTATTCCAACAAACTGGAGTTCCGGGCGGTCGGTAAAGAAAAGACCCGAGAAATGGTTTTGCTAAACCTAACTTAAATTTCAAAGTTAAAGACTCTTTCAACATGTTATCAAAGGAATTTATAGTTTCAAACTGACAAGAATTTGCAATGTAGCACACTAAACATCCTCCACTATCACTAAGCCTGTCCTTCCGCACAAAAGTGTAACCTGGTATCGAATAAAACCTATCAGCATTTCTATCCCCCAAAAATGTCTCCGCTACGCAAAGTAAATCAAAATGGTGGTTAAAAAGCAAAAATTTTATTTCCTCAATTTTGGAGGTTAAGCCTCGAACATTTAAATACGCAATTTTTATGCCACAATTCAAATTATCCATTTATCGGCTCACAATGACACATAATATGCTGTGAAGGTAACAGAATCCCTTCTTCAACTGCTTTTTCCAACTGCTGCTTGTTTGCAAACTTGACCTTAAAGGTGCGGAGTCTCTTTCCGTCTTTCAAAAGTCGTGAAGCTGATGAACCATGAAAAATGTTGCCAATGCCCTGCTGGATGTTGTTGTCATCAGCATCAATCGGTACTCCCTTCAGCATAACGGTGTTTTCATTACTAGTCTTAGGGTTGATAGTATGTCTAGCGGTTGATCCGTTGAACAGGTCACTTTTCCAGACTGAGATGAGGTTGATGGCAGATTCAACATTTGCCATTTGAAGAGTAAGTTTTGGATGGCCAGAATTATAGTGATATGGTTTAATTTGTTCTATGATTACTGGTCCATATGGTTTGTTAATAATTCTTCTTATGATGTCTTGATCAAACTTATTACTTGTTGCATATGTTTGGCTGATGTTTATTACAACAGATTGGTCAGGTTTAAATGGTGGGATAGATTTGTTTTTATCAGATGAACGCAGATCAACTGAGGGAGGGCAATGTTGTCTTTCAAAATAGGTCGCTGTACTTTTGAATTAACAATGGATTTCACTTGATCAGAGTAAAGGACTGTATTGGTATGTGTGATATTTGGCTGTCCTAATTGTTGATGAAGTGAATTAAACTTGCTGTCAAGGTGGCTAGCAGTCTTGGTTAATTCTTGTTTGATTATTAGCTGATTATTCTCCATGTTCATGATTAGTTGGCTTTGATTTTCCACAAGCTTTTCCAGTTTTTCAACTTTTTCAAGGAGAGCCTGTATGGATGTGCGTTGTCTCTTACATAAAACGCGTCCTTCAGTTGTTGTATTGGCACTGATAGCAGGCTGTTGTGATGCATGAGAATACTCTAATTCTTTACTGGTCCTAGAAGTAGAGCCGGGATTGGGGGCAATAATATCAATGTTATCTGTGTTATTCATAGTTGGTCCGTGTTGGGAAGAGAGGGTAGAATTAATAGATGATTGAATGTTTTCATTTAACTGTCTGATTACTGATAGTGGTATGCTCTCTATTAGTGATTGGTAGTGGCTAATAAATGTGTCCACAAGTGAAATTCTGTTGATTAATAGCTTCGAGGTTGTATTATAAAAATTTACTGTATAGATGACATTACCGTTTTTCTTTTCCTTGACTGTAAGTACAAACGAAACAACATACTTCGCCTTGTCTTTGGTGACTTTTTTTGATACGTTAAAACCTAAATTGCGCATATGGCTTTCATACGTTTGTTTTAAGATCTCGTATGTTGCTGCACCACAATCCACAACAAATTGTGGATTTTCTTTTTGATCTTTGAGTTCAATCTTTGGCTCAAGCTGTGATGAATCAAGTTTTTTATGTAGTGCTTTCAACTTTCCAAGTGTATAAGGTGCATGATGTACGGTGGTATCCTGTTCTGACAAGTCACTAGATGAATCTGACAGACTAGAGAGTTTTTTCCGCTTCTTTGGCCCTTTTACCACACTTACCTTTAGTATAATTATAACAAATGTCTATCGACAAAAGATAAAATTCAGGAGCCGCAATTTTTTCCAGCCTGCTGCAACAATGCAACAATGCAATGGGGTTTGGGGTTTGGTGAAAGGACCACTTCCAGACGAAAAATACAAGTGTTTCTAATGATAATAATTTATTAGATACATTCTATTTAGCAATATACAAGTGCTCTAAACAATCCACAGAGCTTCTGCCTTCTTGATCTGCAACATTTCCTTTTATAGGAAGAGATCAGGAAGGCACGCTCCCTTATTAGGGTGAGCCAATCTTATACAACAATACAATTCATTAGCAAATCAACATAATTAACACAAGTACGTAAACAATATTGATCAATCAGGGTAGTGCAAGCAAATCCTCCTATCGATAGGGGGCCTGCCCCTCCTAGCTGTTGGGGGTGTGGAGGTCAAGGCCATTACCCCAAAGGCTGTCCCACCCACTCTTAGATACCTAGAATGAACAAAACAAAACAGCCGGAAAACGAAAGGAGCCCACCACAGTAAGTCCAACTGCTGGTCACACCCTGGCTACTGGGAGATTTACGAAGACATTACAGAGGTTGGAGCGCCATAACCCTGTTCCAAAGAACCAGAAGCAGAGACACAAAACCACTCCCAATCCTGAACCCTGGCAGTTATCCCTTACCAACCGCTTTGACGCCTTGCAGCAAATGGCGGAAGACAGTACAGATCCAGGGCTGTCATGTCAACCCCCGACCAATGATCCAACACTGCTCCTGAACCCATTATCCAGACAGAAGCCAGGTCAAAGAAGACCAGACCAGACAGACCATCGGTTTCAGACGTCCGTCTTGCAGAGACAATGACATCTCCTCTAGAATGGCCTTACAAGCCCAGTCATATTCTGCCTGGTAAACTAGAGGGAAAGCCAGTATTCATACTGGTGGATACAGGGTGCACCACCAACTTGCTATCCAAACATACATTCAACAAGTTATCTCCAGGCACCAAGAGCAGCTTGCAAGAAAGTGATGCACATGGAGTGATGGCAGACGGCTCTTGGATCCCATTTTATGGCACGATCCAGCTACCCCTCCGACTAAGAGACATCAAGACCGACGCTACATTTGTGGTCAACCATATCAATGAAGATGTCATAATTGGGATGCCGTTTCTCATGTCACACAAATGCCAGATGAAGTTCGACGAAGCAGTCATTATGATGGATGGTCGAGAGCTAGCATGTACCGACAATCACGGAAGGCTGTTGGCTAGCAGAGTACAAGTAACCCGGGACACAGACATCCCTCCTTGCTCTGAAGCAACAATCCTATGTTGGCTAAGCAGCCAGAATCACCTCCCATTTGGTAAAGTGGAAGGCCAGGCAGATGCACCTCCTCTGGCAGCCAGCCTCAACCAACCAGATCAACAGGGGTGCATTCTAATCAGGTACCTAAACCCCACGGACCAGCCGGTCACCTTGAAGGCAGGAAGAAGGATAGGGCAATACACCGGGGTCTCCCCTGAGGAGTGTGTGGTAGAGAACAGACACGCAGAAGGAACGCTGCCTGAGAACAGGCCCCCTTCTCTACACCCGCTGCCAACACAACTTCAAAAACTATACGATGCAGCGCAGCATAACTGCAGTAACACCAAAGAAGCAAACCAATTAGCCCAGTTACTAAGCCAGTACAAGGCGGTATTCAGTACAGGAGAACAGGATATGGGGTGCACTGGGCTAGTCAAGCACAGCATTCCCTTGCTTCCAGGAGCTAAGCCAATACTCCAGCCTCCACATCGCCTGGGCCCGCAGAAAGAAGCGGAAGCGGAGAGGCAGGTTGCCCAACTATTAGAGAGAGGACTGATAGAGCCGGCATCAGTAGCTTGGAGCTCTCTAGTGGTTCTAGTAAAAAAGAAAGACGGAGCCTGGCGCTTTTGTATGGACTACCAAAGGCTGAATGCAGTAACGCATCTTGATGCATATCCCCTGCCAAGGATTGATGAGAGCTTGGATGCTCTTGCAGGCAGTCGGTATTTCAGCACTTTAGACCTCGTCAATGGATACTGGCAGGTGCCACTAGATGAAGATGCCAGTGAGAAGTCGGCTTTCTCTACACGATCAGGTCTCTGGAAATGAAAAGTTTTACCCGTTGGGTTAACTTCTGCGCCAGCTACTTTTCAACGCCTGATGGAGAAAGTCCTACATGGACATCACTAGCAGACGGTCCTACTATATCTAAATGATATCATTGTCATAGCACCTGATTTCCAGACACACCTCCACAGGCTGATGGAGATCCTACAAAGGTTGCAAAAGGCAGGGCTGAAGCTCAAGTCAGAAAAGCGCGAACTATTACAGTCGCAAGTTCGTTATCTGGGACACATAGTCAACAAAGATGGTGTGGCCACTGATCCGGCCAAAATCGAGGTAGTGAAGGGCTGGACGCCCCCACCGAGCTGAAAGATTTACAGGCATTCTTGGGTACCGCCGGGTACTATAGGCAGTACATATCCGGGTTTGCCACAGTGGCTAAGCCTTTGACCAAACTGACTGGTAAAGATACCCCCTGGGAGTGATGAACAGACCAAGAAAATGCCTTACAGCAGTTAAAGCACAGCCTGCTCACAGCCCCCATACTGGGATACCCAGAGGTCACAGGCGTATACATTGTGGATACAGATGCCAGCAATGATGGTGTTGGAGCTCTGCTGTCCCAAGAACAGAACAGACAAGAGAGGGTAATCTCCTACTACAGTAAAACCCTTGGCCCTGTAGAGCGAAATTACTGTGTTACCAGGAGAGAGCTACTGGCAGTCATGAAAGCTGTGAAACATTTCCGGCCGTACCTGTACGGTCAGAAGTTTCGTCTTTGGATGAACCATGCCTCGTCGATGTGGCTGTGCAGAAGGAAGGAACCCACCAATCAAGTGGCTTTCTGGCTGGAAATCTTCTCTGAATTCCAATACACCCTCGAGTATAGGAGCGGAATTCAACACGGGAATGCAGATGGACTGAGTCGACGCTGTACAGGTGATTGTCGTCAGTGTACACATATCCAGGATAGAGATTGAGGTCCCACCAAAGCAGAAGTGAGGCAAGAAGTCGAGTCACACTCCCTCCCTACACCCATGGCCACTGCAGCTGTTTGTCCTGACACCCCCCATGTTGCTGCCATAGACCAAGGGCGTGCTATGCCCTCAGACACGGATCTGGTACAGGCCCAGAAGAAAGGTACGCACCCAGTGGCCACAATCTATGCAGTTGTGGAGAATAACACTCCTCTTACCAAAGAACAGCTGGAGATCGGTAGCAGTGAACTCAAGCAGTTGAGCCAGAGACAACAGTCACTCAGGATTAGAGCTGACGGAGTGTTGGAACTACATCTAGCTGTCGAAAACCGTTCCCGGTGGTGTGCTGTATGTCCATACAGCGTAAGGGGTATGGTGATGTGGGGAACCCATTCCCTGGCCCATACTGGTATTAAAAGAACCACTAAACGCCTCCAGTTACTTTGGTACTGGCCTGGCATGATAGCTGATGTCCGGAGGCTGGTTTCCAGCTGTGAAGTCTGTTAGAGAGCAAAAAGTGGGGGCACTAGGCCTAGTTCGGGTCGGCAGAGAATGTACGCAAGCCGACCTTGGCAGAAGTTTGCGGTAGACCTTGTAGGATCGCTGCCAGAGACAGATAGGGGCGACGTATGGATTTTGGTATTGACCGACCACTTTACGAGGTGGCAGGGTGCCCTAGCCATTCCAGATGCCATGGCTCCAGTAGTAGCCACTACTCTGGACAAACAGGTGTTTTGTTATCTGGGCATGCCAGAGCAGATCCATACTGATCAAGGGGCGCAGTTTGAGTCCAGGTTGATGAGAGAATTGTGTTCACTATGGAACATAAAGAAAACCAGAACAACGCCCTACCATCCACAGGCAAATGGAGTGGTGGAACACAATAACCGGGTGTTGGGCAATTCATTACACTCCTTGCGGATGAAAAGACAGCCAGCGGAATGGTATCTGGTGCTGCCACAGCTCATGTGAGTTTTTAGAGCCACCCCGCACTCTGTAACAGATGAGATGGCAAACTACCTGATGCTGGGTCGAGAGCTGAGACTCCCAGACCAAATTGCCTACCACCCACCCCTAACTGACCATATGCCAGTTCATGAGTACGCTCAAGCTCTTAAAGAACACCTGGAACAAGTACACGATACCTTGAGAGAAAAACAGAGTCAGATCCGGAACGAGAAAGGGCAGGAGCCTTCCCTGTATGCCCCAGGAGATCAAGTTTGGTTAGAAAATAAGAGCAGAAAGGGTGAAAACCCAAAGTTGCAACCTAAGTTTGTTGGCCAATATATTGTCGAAGAGGCATATTCCAACCACACCTACCTCATTTCTCGGCAGGGGCAGACATCTGTACAGAATGGAAGTAGGTTCAAGCCCTACAGCAGTTGCACTGATCCTAGGGGACAGGCTCCAGCTGCTATAGAACCCAGCAGGGAGCCCAACATAAGGGTGCAGTGAGAAGGCGGAGGAGACCAGCTCTAGTAGATGAACCAGAATTACCCCCTGTGTTATCCCCTCCAGTGGAGCCTACACCCCAGGTGTTGGAACACCCAGTACAGCCACACATAGCAGATAGTCCACCAAACACCCCCTGCGAACGGCGTACAATTCGGGCAAGAACTCCAGCCACAAGAGCGGAAAACAGACAAATTACTCCAACTCCCCTCTAGGCTACACCCCCGTAGCAGAAGAGAACCCCCCCCCCCCCCCCCCCCCTAATGGTGGAGTAAGCAGCAGACCCAGGAGAAATGTAGGGCCACCCATACGGTATGGCCAACTGCTATGCCACCGTTTGAAGGAAGATGAATCCCTCAGTCTAATAAAAAACTTCGGGGAGACAACCACCAAAGAAACCATGGTAACAGGAGAACCGTCTAAGCCCGCCAACCCATTCTTGGACTCAAGTGGAGCCCAGAGTCCAGCTCAGCCACCCCCCCCCCCCCCCTCCCCCTAAGCTTCAGACAAATTCAAGTTTTCCAGGAAAACAGAAATTAGCCAGTTTGCTCCCAGTAGAGCTCCGCCAACTGCTCTCTAAGTGTGACTCACAGGAGGTGAGTCAGGTGTGTGCACATACAGCTAAGCTTTTCAGCCAGTCCATTGCCACCAGTGAAGTTGAAGTGAGCAGACTTATTCTGTTCCTCCAGACAATAAAAGATTATTTTCAAGCAACCAAGATGGAGAAGCTGCTGCCAGATCTGCTAGATGAGGAGGAGCTTCTGACCTCTAACTTGGCCGATTTCGAGCCAGTGCTCTCTACTCGAGAAGAAGAGCTATTAACTATGCCAACAGCTGAGCTGAGCCTGCTTACAGAAGAGTATAGCAGACAAGCAGAGAAAATTGAAGCAGAAAGCAGGATAGGCTCACCAAACAACAATGAGGGTGGGTGCAATCAGTGGGTGTTAGCCCATAGCTCTTGTAGTGATCTTTTAGCTTTGCAGTGTGGCTTGCCTTCTCAACTAGTGAAGCAGATTACCCTCCACTCCCTAAGAGGAAGACAGTAGCAGTAGCGGCAGAGAGTTCTAGTCTTACCAAAATTTCCAGCTAGAGCACTGTACAGTCAGTGTTTAAAACAAACTGTTGCAGATAAAACTATCCAGCTACAACCTCTGGGCCGGTCACCACCACCCCCGGGCCTGCTGTCATCACCCCCGGGCCGGCTGCCACCCTTACAGGGCCGGCCACCAACAAAGACAGGCCTGCGGCCACTGGAAGCACTTGGGAAGGTGCAAAAGCACAAACCGAGGCAAGTAGGAGAGTTCTGTAGCAGTACTAAGGCCATGCAGAGGCCAGCAGAGCTGACAGTACCAGAAATATTAAAGGCTAGTAGTAATATATGAGCAGATCTCCCTACCAAGTGTTTTTTTGTGGATTAGATCTTGGAGGTTATGCAATGAGTTACGATGTTGGATGAATTCGCCGAGTTTATATTGTATTTTATTTGAGGGGTATTTGAGTGGCATTTGAGTGGCATTTAAGTGGCATTTGAGTTTTGATTATTTTTTTACTTGATTTGAACTTATATGGCATATAGATTTTGAATGTATGGCATTCAAGTTTTGATAATTTTTTACATAACTCGAACTTAATTTGAACTTATATGACATCTAAATTTTGAATGTATGGCATTTAAGTTTCGATAATTTTTTCGATAGCTATATATATATATTTATGTACATTGAATAGAAATTAAATATTGTATGATTGAATATATTAAAGTTTATATTCTTGAAAAAAGCCATAACATAACTTCAAACGAATTAATAGATGCATATAAACGTTCATCTGTTTGAATATAGCGTAAAATATTAGGCTTAAACTCAAGCATTAATTCTTCAGTCCATTGGGCTTTAACTAATCTTTGTGTGAGATCTTGATCCCATACCTTTCTCTTAATTTTTTTTAAAAAATGGTTAATATTCACCATTTTAGACATTTTCAAAACTGTCTCAAAATTGTTTTGAATTGTTAGTTTTAATAATGTTTCCTGATCGTCAGCATTCTGGTGTAATGAATGTGGTTGGTACTGTACGGGTAGCTCTCCGTATAAAGATGCTAAAGTTAGCAAATGCTGTGTTATACAGAATAACGCAGCTTGCAATGTTAATGGATATTTCGCATTTTCCTGCACGGCTACATTTTCTTTGATATACTGGTGATAAATCTCTGGGAGGAAGTCTGTTATTGTATATGACTTTGAACTCATAATGAACTAAAATAAAAAAGTTATGTGTTAGTATAGGTTGATTAAACAGTGTTGTAAAATAATTACATTTTAGCTTCAATTAAAATAGTTTTTCTATTAATTCTTACCTTATCACCAAGAAAATCAGCTGTAGTAGTTGATACTCCTGAGATTATTGTAGTAGTTGATGCTCCTGAGGTTATCGCTGAAGAGAATGATTTCTATGTAGAGAGAGTTGTTCTTATATACTATAAGACACTCCTACTCATTAGCTTATAACCATTAAAAACACTCACGCGAAAACTCTATCAGAATAGTGTTATTCGCGTGAAATATTCCTGTTTCATTCGCGTGAAAATAATTTTTTTATTCCCGCGAAAGCAACGTTTTCCATTCGCGTGAAAATGAAGTATTTATTCCCGCGAAAGCATTGGTTTGTATTCGCGTGAAAATGAAATGTTTATTCCCGCGAAAGCAACGGTTTCTATTCGCGTGAAAATAAATTATTTATTCCCGCGAAAACATTGGTTTGTATTCGCGTGAAAATAAAATGTTTATTCCCGCGAAAGCAACGGTTTCCATTCGCGTGAAAATAAGTTAGTTATTCCCGCGAAAGCCACAGTTTCTATTCGCGTGAAAATAATTTATTTATTCCCGCGAAAGCATTGGTTTGTATTCGCGTGAAAATAATTTATTTATTCCCGCGAAAGCAACAGTTTCTATTCGCGTGAAAATAAATTATTTATTCCCGCGAAAGCTATGGTTTGTATCCGCGTGAAAATAAAATTTGTATTCCCGCGAAAGCAACAGCTTCTATTCGTGTGAAAATAAATTATTTATTCCCGCGAAAGCTATGGTTTGTATCCGCGTGAAAATAAAATTTGTATTCCCGCGAAAGCAACAGTTTCTATTTGAGTGAAAATAAATTATTTATTCCCGCGAAAGCAACGGTTTCCATTCGCGTGAAAATAAGTTATTTATTCCCGCGAAAGCTATGGTTTGTATCCGCGTGAAAATAAAATTTGTATTCCCGCGAAAGCAACAGTTTCTATTCGCGTGAAAATAAATTATTTATTCCCGCGAAAGCTATGGTTTGTATCCGCGTGAAAATAAAATTTGTATTCCCGCGAAAGCAACAGTTTCTATTCGCGTGAAAATAAATTATTTATTCCCGCGAAAGCATTGGTTTTCGCGTGGACAAAATACTGATTCATAGTTATATTATAAAGAAGGTTGGTATTCATAGGATTTAATCAGCGCAACTTTACCTATTTAAGAGCCACTGTTTTCACACAGAAAGCATCCAGTTCTACAACAGCTAGCGGAGAAGCAACATCTACTAAACCTTCTATTGCAACTACTAGGAGCTCACCTTCTTTATAAAGGTAAGAGTAAAAATATTTATTTTCTGTTAACTAACACAACTAGCTGAAGGCTTATGATCTTTATGATCTTTTAAAATTAATTACGAAAAATTAAACAGAATGTTTTGTTTTTTTAGAATGAATACTCAAGACGAAGGAAGACAACCGATGAATGAAGAAGCAGAACCCCAGCAAACCTTTTCCCCATCACCTTCTCCTATCTTTGACATACCAGAAAGTCAATTGGTGGTTGATGAACCAGAATCTCAACAAGATTTTACTTCATTCACATCTCCTACTAACAAGCTACCTTCAAAAAGAACATCAATGAGGAAACGATCTTTTATTGATTTGACAAAAGATGATAATGAAACTGGCTCGAAGTGCAAAAAACTAGTTTTGACGGATGTTGGAGACGAAACGCTTTTTCGTCACACCAGAATACCCTTTCAAGATGCTGGAAGTAATGAACTAACCACTCTGACCTACAAGAGCGCCAGGTTAATAAACTCTTTCTCTCCAGATAGTCTAGAAAAACTTGAAGAATCCATGGAAATCTGCGAACTACCAGTACCAACAGTTATGGAGGTGTTGTCTGTTGAATTTCGTGATGAATCAAAGTGCACTATGATTTACAACTACCGAAAGGATAAAAAGATAACTCGGGTGAAGAGTGATGTTTCAACCGAAATGGGGCTGCTTGTTAATAAAGCGAAGCAAACACGTCCAATTGTTTTAATTTATATGGGAGAAGGAAAGACAGGAGATGCGATTTTTCGTACTGCTGAATCTCAAGGATGTAATCGAAAGATCAACGATCCATTCAACTCATTGTACGGCAAGAGTTTGAGACAAATACAGGCTTATTTCAGTGTTGCTCACCTACACGATTTTCCAACAGGAAGTGTTATAGCTTATGAGAATCCTGGAATGCTAAGAAAATGTGATACTCGTTGGAACAAGACTGCTGATGTTATAGTGGCTAATTACAGATGTATGGTGAAAGGAGAGCTATTGATTGGAGATCTTAGCATCCCTGCTCAAATAGCTTCATCTGTGGTGGCGGAAAAAAGTGGTGTAATCGTATTCAGAGGACTAAAACAAAATACGAACAACATGATTTCCTACGACATCATTCTACTCTCAGCTCTTCAAGCTTTCATTCAAGCCTCAGAACTGTTTGATACTTCGCTGCAGCACACCTGTCTCTCCTACTTTGATGAAAATGAAAAAGAGAATTGTCCAGAACAGCACATCGGAGTCTTAATCGATAACACAAAGGACGTGACTCGTCTTCTATGATGGTAAGTTTCATATCTATTTAAAGAAAGATCCGAAGTATTGTGAGGGACGCCAGTACTTAGCGCATATTTAACATTATTTACTCCTACTTAGTCTGAGCCATTGACTCAATATCATCTCACCTTTTGTTCTCTTTGTCTACGCAACTGTCTGAGATATTAACTCACTGTCTACGTACGATCTCAATATGTACTCACTTATGTTTGTCTATGCTTGTCCTAGTTCTATTGCTACGGTGTCTATCTAGAGCAGTTCTATGATGTACCCAAATAATAATTATTTACTATTTGCTATTACACTTTTTCCACGGAATAATTATATAAACGCATTTTGGTACTACTGTAAGGGCAAGGCGTGGCTTGCACCAATATTTTTACTAGGTGTGGTTAAGTAACTTGTACCCGCCTTCCCTGTATAAATATCTGTGTTGAGATAATAAAAATCAGAGTTAGCCTGACTCTCAGATGATTCTCTCTCTCTGAAGCAAGCACAGCTAGGAGCACCAAAACTACCAGCGCTGGACAAGTCGACTATTAGCAAGCACGACGCTAAGGTGGAAAGTGAGAGCAATACGCTCCATCACTGTGTATACCCTTGCCTGAGGCAAGGATTACAACACAAGGCCTAGTGCACTAATAGTTCGGCTCTTACTAAATTCGGATTCGGGGAATCCAAACAAGCTAGTCAAACAATAAATTGCAGGAAGTTACTGTCGATCTCGGCTGAGCCCAGATTCGGCTACAAAACTTCAGCACAATTCGGATTCGGGGAATCCAACCAGCTAGCAGAACAATAATTGCAGGAAGTTATTGTCGATCTCGGCTGAGCCCAGATTCGGCTACGAACTTCAGCATAATTGTTGTCAAAGCACAGTTCGAAACAAACTATAAACTAGACAAGTAATTCCTGAGGAATTAATGTCAGAGCACAGTTCGAAACAAACTATAAACTAGACAATAATTCACAATTATTGTCGGACCTTGTAAAGGTTCGGACACAGCCAATAATTATAGATAATTATTGCACGCACTCCACCACAGATTCGGCCACACGCAAAACTGCACAAGCCAATGTATGCACTGTGAACAATAATAAGCACATTATTGAGCACTGACTTAGGGTCGAGCAGAGCATATCGGGAGCGTGTACAGGTGGCTACCACCCAGACACAAATCCTGTACATTGGTGGCAGCGGTGGGATCTGAATACCCACCAAGAAGCAACCTCCCGAACCTAGGACCCAGCTGCAAGATGACATACAGGCGAAGGGCAGTCAGCTCCGACAGAGAGGGCTCCTCCATGCAGATTATGGGGGCACTCACCGACATTCTAGAGAGAATGACCACGTCGACCACAAAAAGCAAGTTCAAGGCACCTCACTTCGATGGCGAAGGCGACGTACACTACTTCATACAGCGCTTCGAAGAAGTGGCTAGAATGAACCACTGGGCTCCGGAAGAAGCCACAGTCCACCTCCGCCATGCTCTAACGGGAAAAGCGGAACAATGTGGACGCGGCCCCACACAGCCGGCCATAATAGAAGCCTTAAGAGCCAGCTTCGGACTTACCAGGACGGAGGCCCAAGCCAAGCTAATGACATATCGGAAACATCCAAGAGACACGCTACGGGAGCACGCCTCCAGCGTAGAAAGACTAGTGGAAGCAGCCTACGAGGATTTACCGCAAGAGAACCGAACGGAGTTAACCCTCCAAACGTTCCAAAGCACGCTAGGCCACGCCTACCTGCAACGACACTTGCTGGCCATCCGGCCCACCCACTTAGAGGAGGCCGTAAGAGCAGGCAATGACTACCTGCAAATCCAACACAATCCACTCCCTCAATCTAACGTTCGGACCATTCATGAAGGCCCGGCCGAGCACCCTACAGATCTGCCCCACAGCGAGATCTCCTGCCAGGAAGTGGAGGATCCTCTGGCCAAGTTATTGAGGACAGTCGAGGCCCTCAGCAAGGAGGTGGCCGACCTGCGACAAAAGCCACAAGGAGGACCCCCCAAGCGCTGCTGGGGCTGCCAGCGCACTGGACACCTCCGCAGCCAATGCAAAACTGCTCCATGGACCGCACGACAGGGAAACGGGCTCGGCCCGCAGTAGTAGGGTCGCCTACTGGCTGCACAAGGGCAACACACCAACACAAGACCCCATATTCCGACTGTCGTAGTCAAAAGACTACACAACAACTAGGGCCACCACAGATCGCCCTAACCAACCGGTTCACCCCCCTGAGCGATGAGGAAGACGAGGAGAAGCCACCACCATCAGAAGGCGAGGAAGACGAGACACCCCCCTGGAGCCAACCAGAAACGAGCCACCCCCGAACCATCCACCTCAACCAGATCGAAAGGCCGTACAAATCCAGCTACTACCTGCCTGGAAAGGTGGAAGGTCGAACAGTCTCCTATCTCATCGATACCGGGTGCAATACGAATTTGCTAGCCAAACGAGTTTACGACCGACTTCCTGACCGCATCCAGCAATGTCTACAACAGTATGACTCTCATGGGCTGATGGCCGATGGGACACGACTACCATTTTATGGACTGATTACACTCTCAGGACGCATACGGCACATCCGATATGAAGAGACCTTCGTCGTCAGTCAAATAAATGAAGACGTAATCCTCGGCATGCCGTTTCTAACGAACCAGAGCTGCCATATGGGGTTCGACAAACCAATCCTCACGGTGCATGGAAGAGAACTCACCTGTACAGACCGACATGGACGGGACTTGGTGTCCAAAGTACAAGTGCAACGAGACACTTACTTGCCACCCCAAACCGAAACCACCCTTCTATGCCACCTCACCAGTAAAGAGCCATGTCGGCAAGGGATCATAGAAAGCATCGAGGGCGGACCCCTCTTAGCCACCAGCGTAAACACCCCTGACGAGCAAGGGAGGGTCTTAGTGAGATGCCTCAACCCCTCCTCAGAGAAAATCCGCCTACCGGCCGGAGAGATAGTCGGGACTTTCACTGGAGTGGACCCCGAGGAAGTTCAGTCGACCTCAGACGCCCCAGTTACTCGGGCCCGGGAGGGCCAGGATCTGCCTCCCCACCTACAAGAATTGTATTCCCAGGCAAGACAAGGATGCAAAACCACCCAGGAAGAACGGCAACTCCACGAGTTATTGACCCAATACCAGACGGTATTTAGCAAGGATGATGGAGACATAGGGCGCACACACTGGGCAGAGCACTCCATTCCTGTGGCCCCGGGTACGAGGCCCATACGTTGCCCCCCACACAGACTAGGGGCGGAGAAAGAGGCAGAGGCTGAGCGCCAAGTCAAGGAGCTCTTAGCTAAGGATCTGATCGAGCCGGCAGATAGTGCTTGGAGTTCACCGGTCGTCCTGGTAAGAAAAAAGGATTCGTCATGGAGATTTTGCGTGGACTACCGCAAACTCAATGACGTCACGCGCCAGGACGCATACCCTATCCCCAGGATAGACGACTCGCTAGATGCCCTAGCCGGTAGTCGCTACTTCTCCACACTAGACCTTACCAGTGGATACTGGCAGGTGCCACTCGATGCAGACGCACAGCAGAAGTCCGCCTTCATCACCAGGAGCGGGCTGTGGAGGTGGAAAGTCCTTCCCTTCGGACTTACCTCCGCACCCGCCACCTTCCAACGCCTGATGGAGCGAGTGCTAAAAGGGCTGCATTGGAAAACACTCCTACTCTACCTAGACGACGTGATCATAATAGCACCCGACTTTCAAACACACATACACAGGCTGGGAGAGGTGCTGGAACGACTCCAGCAAGCCGACCTGAAGGTCAAGCCCTCAAAATGCGAGTTGCTGAGCCAGAGAGTACGCTACTTAGGCCACGTAGTAAGTGCCGAAGGGGTAGCTACGGACCCCGGAAAAGTGGAAGCTGTACAAAGGTGGGAGGACCCCAAGGACGTGAAAGCCCTCCAAGCCTTCCTCGGTACCGCTGGATATTATCGCCAGTATATTCCTGAGTACGCCACCATAGCCAAGCCACTGACCGTACTAACCGGCAAAGGAACGAGCTGGAGATGGGGTGAAGAGGAACACCAAGCTTTCCACAATCTCAAGACAAGGTTGAGCCAAGCCCCCATATTGGGCTACCCTGACCCCTCAGCAACTTATATATTGGACACCGACGCCAGCGCCGTGGGGCTGGGTGCGGTACTCTCACAAGAGCAAGAAGGCCAGGAACGAGTGATTGCTTACTATAGCAAGACCTTGGCGCCGGCAGAACGGAATTACTGCGTAACCCGGAGAGAACTCCTCGCAGTGGTAAAGGCCGTAAAACATTTCCGGCCCTACCTGTACGGCAGGAAGTTCCGACTCAGAACAGATCACGCCTCCCTCCGTTGGTTATGCCGGCGAAAGGAACCCTCCCATCAGATTGCACGCTGGTTAGAAATACTGGCTGAGTTTACCTACCAGCTCGAGCATCGGGCAGGCCCCAACCATGCCAACGCAGACGGACTCAGCAGGCAAGATCAATGCGTGGACTGCAAACAATGCAACGCCATAGAACGGCGCGATGGGGGACCCACCCATGCCGACCTCGTCGGCGAAGGGAAACCACCTCTGGTCCGTCTGACCGTTACGGACCCCGCTCGCAGCACCCAGGAGCTAGCACGAGCACAACAGGAAGGTGGCCACCCCGTGGCCCGCCTATACCAAGCAATCAAGGCCCAGGAGCCCATCTCACGACAAGAGTTGGAAGAAGGCAGTACCGAACTACGAGTTCTACACGATCGGAGGGAGCGCCTGCGTATAAGGCCCGACGGAGTGCTCACCATCTACTTGGAACACCAAGGGAGAACCAAGCACTGTACCGTCTGCCCCCCTTCATGGCGTGAGAACACCGTATGGGAAGCCCACAAACTGGCCCACGCCGGCATCAACAGGACTAGGAACCGCGTGATGCTCGACTGGTACTGGCCAGGCATGTCCGCCATGGTACGCCGCCTCGTAAGAAGCTGCGAAGTATGCCAAGTGGCTAAGAAGAGCCGACACCCTGGCGCCCCAGAAGGCCAGCGACTCTATGCGGGGAGACCTTTCCAAAAACTGGCTGTAGATCTGGTCGGCCCCCTGCCCCCCACTCGGCGAAAGAACCGATGGATCCTCGTCCTCACGGATCACTTCACCCGCTGGCAGGACGCCATCGCCATACCAGATGCCACGGCACCCACCGTGGCCACCACCCTGGATGAGAGAGTGTTTAGCTATTGGGGGCTACCCGAACAACTCCACACGGACCAAGGCGCACAGTTCGAGTCAACATTGTTGGAAGAGCTGTGCACCCTGTGGAGCATAAGGAAGACCCGTACCACGCCATACCACCCCCAAGGGAATGGAATGGTGGAGCGCCAGAATAGAACGCTGGGCGATGCACTACGATCCTTGATACTCACCAGAGGACAAGATGAATGGGACAGCCTATTACCCCAGATAATGAGAGCGTGCCGAGCAACCCCCAACTCCACCACTGGGGAGACACCCAACCTGTTGATGATGGGTAGAGAGGTGCGACTCCCCGACCAGCTCTCGGGACACGCCCCCACGCTAGACGGAGCCACCGTCGCCGAACACACCCTACGCATGCAAGAAAACCTGGCGATAGCCCACGAGTACATACGGGACTCACAACGCCAGGTGCGCCAAGAAGAGGGAGACGAGCCCCTAAGGTTCGCGGAGGGCGACCTAGTCGTCATAGAAAATAAACGCCGTACCAAGGGGAGCAACCCGAAACTCCAACCGAGCTATGTCGGGCCCTACACCATCACGCAAGCATACCCCAACCACACCTACCGCCTGGAGAAAGACGGACAGGGGTTCGTACAAAACAGCCGGCGACTGAAACATTATAGGTCGTGTCAAGAAACGATCGGGAGGGCACCCCCAAGCAGGGAACAGGCCGTTCGGCCGAATATGAGAGGGGCGTACCTAAGGCGCCCGGCAGCAAGAGATAGCGTAGAGATTGAAGAACCGACCCCCGACCCCCCAAGGAGGGCCGATGAAGAACCTGGAGAGGTACCACCACCCCCACCGCTGGTGCCAGTAGAAGAACAAACTACCAATATACCCACGCCAGCAAGACCACCTACACCCGAACCTGGAGACCAGGTACCACCAGCGAATTCACCCCCGGTACTAAGCCCAAGAGAACGCGAACTGGACAACAATGAGTGGCCACCCCTACCACCCAGACCAGAAACCACCACTACTCACGACAGGCCTAGGAGAGAACCAAAGAAACCGGTAAAATTCACTGATTACCAGTGTTACAGAACACAAGAAGCAAGGAAAGAAGATAAAGACAGCGAAAAAATGAAGAAAATCGAAGAAACAGCTCACACACCATGGCAAAACGAAAGTGAAACCAGAAAAACACTGAAACTACCAAGGAAAGACAACTCCGAAACGAACATACCACCGGGAAAACCGCGTACTCCAATAGAGGGGAAAACTCCCAATTCCATGTCCGAAAACGCCCCTTCACGGAGAGACTACACCCACCGGAACACGTGGCCAAACAGAACAATAGAAAAGGCGGTGTTAGCAACTAAAGAGGGAATGTCCAACCAGGCACGCTGTGTAAATAAAAACAATGAACAGTGCAGGAGCTCAACACACTACAGAACACAGTGCCTGCAGACTATCACCAAACTACTAGCAGAGATGGAAAACGATGGATCAATATCTACAGAGGAGGACCCGACCTTTGCTGCAGCACTACTAGCCGAAACACACACTAGTCGACCAAGGAAACGAAATAATTCGGCACCCACTAAGGTAAATAACATTAAATTAACTGACGATGGCGCTGCAAGATGTCGGATAAGAACACCAGCAACAACAACACCTCCTCCATCAACATCACACACCAAGGAAACTTGGAAGTCGGACGAAACGTCTCGAGCTATCAAAAGAGCCATTTGCCAAGTACAGGGAGACACCTGGAGTTGCAAGATTTGCAGTTTACAACTAAACAAGAAAAGAATAATGTACCACGTACATCAACACTTTACATACTTCTTCTGTACATGTGGTAAGAAGAGCAGCTCTCGTGATACCATATTGAAGCATATCAAGAGCCGAGGAGGAGAAGCCGCACACGGAGGTGAATCTCGACCCCTCTACGAGGTAGATGAACACTCTTACCCAGAATTTTGCAGAACTATGGGCTGGAAGAAACCCGAACCATTCGGTGTACCAACACCAATCAAAGAAGCAGAGAAGCTGCCAATACAAAAAAGATTGGGTGACCGAACTCAAGATACACCCGCCAAGGTAGCTAGGATCGACGTAATCGATCACTACGCAGCACCCAGGATGCCGCTAAGCAGCAAGGAAGCCGCCTTCCAACGACACCTTGCTCAGAAAGAGAATCGGCAGCGTACACCCAGTGGAGAAAGAAGGAGGCAGAGGGAGAGAGCCGAGGAAGGAAGGAGAGAGGATAAATATCGACGAATACAACGCCTAGAGGACGAATTATACCAGGCCACCCGTGAGGCATATAAACAGTTGCAGAGGGTAGAGGAAATCAAGACAGCTATCCAGAAAGAGCGAGGACTATTCTAACAAACATAATGGGCAAGTGGCCATTTACATCTTTTTACACACTCTTGCGTCCCTTCTTATTTTTATTGACCTTACAGTTGTCAATGGAGGGGAGTGTGTGAGGGACGCCAGTACTTAGCGCATATTTAACATTATTTACTCCTACTTAGTCTGAGCCATTGACTCAATATCATCTCACCTTTTGTTCTCTTTGTCTACGCAACTGTCTGAGATATTAACTCACTGTCTACGTACGATCTCAATATGTACTCACTTATGTTTGTCTATGCTTGTCCTAGTTCTATTGCTACGGTGTCTATCTAGAGCAGTTCTATGATGTACCCAAATAATAATTATTTACTATTTGCTATTACACTTTTTCCACGGAATAATTATATAAACGCATTTTGGTACTACTGTAAGGGCAAGGCGTGGCTTGCACCAATATTTTTACTAGGTGTGGTTAAGTAACTTGTACCCGCCTTCCCTGTATAAATATCTGTGTTGAGATAATAAAAATCAGAGTTAGCCTGACTCTCAGATGATTCTCTCTCTCTGAAGCAAGCACAGCTAGGAGCACCAAAACTACCAGCGCTGGACAAGTCGACTATTAGCAAGCACGACGCTAAGGTGGAAAGTGAGAGCAATACGCTCCATCACTGTGTATACCCTTGCCTGAGGCAAGGATTACAACACAAGGCCTAGTGCACTAATAGTTCGGCTCTTACTAAATTCGGATTCGGGGAATCCAAACAAGCTAGTCAAACAATAAATTGCAGGAAGTTACTGTCGATCTCGGCTGAGCCCAGATTCGGCTACAAAACTTCAGCACAATTCGGATTCGGGGAATCCAACCAGCTAGCAGAACAATAATTGCAGGAAGTTATTGTCGATCTCGGCTGAGCCCAGATTCGGCTACGAACTTCAGCATAATTGTTGTCAAAGCACAGTTCGAAACAAACTATAAACTAGACAAGTAATTCCTGAGGAATTAATGTCAGAGCACAGTTCGAAACAAACTATAAACTAGACAATAATTCACAATTATTGTCGGACCTTGTAAAGGTTCGGACACAGCCAATAATTATAGATAATTATTGCACGCACTCCACCACAGATTCGGCCACACGCAAAACTGCACAAGCCAATGTATGCACTGTGAACAATAATAAGCACATTATTGAGCACTGACTTAGGGTCGAGCAGAGCATATCGGGAGCGTGTACAGGTGGCTACCACCCAGACACAAATCCTGTACAGTATTTTTGTAAAATTAATTCATATAACTATGTATGATAGAGTCATT
Organism: Cryptosula pallasiana; assembly: GCA_945261195.1. Taxonomy (NCBI): domain Eukaryota; kingdom Metazoa; phylum Bryozoa; class Gymnolaemata; order Cheilostomatida; family Cryptosulidae; genus Cryptosula; species Cryptosula pallasiana. Next base: position 51,883,496 of record OX183133.1, on the reverse strand, counting down.
AGTTACTATGTCTTTTAGATATAACTAAAGAGCGCTCCTGAGGAAGAAAATGAGAAGATCTTATTTACTTCTTGCTTGAAACATTACAAAATAATAGTTTTTTATAGGTTCTGTAGTGTTTAGCACAAATAATGAGATAAGTTGTATTTTATTCATTTTATTTGTTATATCAAATAAAAATCACTTATAATAATTTATTTTAACAATTTACTTAGTAAATTAGTTCCTTGTATATGTACACCATCTATTCCTTCTACTGTATTATCTTCTATGAACTCGAAGTTAGGATAGGACTGTATGATAAATCTCCGTATTGAGTGATCTCTCATCTCACTATCTCCTATGTCTCGTAAACTTCTAACAATTTCATCCATACTCCATCCTCTACTTCTCAGTAAACAAAAGTATACACAATAATCGCCACATACAGTTGAAAAAAAATTTTGTAGTTGTGTTTCATTACTTCGTATTGTTTCATATCCTCCATGAATACTTAGTATTTCATTTACATCCGGATAAAAGGAAACAGAACGTCCAAATGAGTCAAAAAAATCCACCTCTGATTCATTAGCGTACACAGCCAACCAATGCTCTCCAGGTTGGTGAGAATAATGGGTGTTGAATACGAAACATCCTGTTGGAAAATTGCAAATTTGCTTCCAAAACTGTTCTCTAGCTCCAACATGAATTCCTACGCTTTGACATAAAACGTCTGAAGATAAGATCGAACAAATTTGCATGGTATTCATCTCTAACTTTCTGTTTAAAGCACTGCGTCTCCCCCGATAGTTAATTGAAGAATGCTATCCATCTCCAGCACACCGTCTTTTACAAAGTATGCTACCAAGGATAATCCATCAGTCGTGTTAGCGCTAAAATGAATTTCCACACTTGTTGTGACATTTTTCATAGAGTGAAATCCTTCTTTAAGAAAATCACCAGTCAAATCAAATCCATAAAGTGTAGTACCATCAAGGTATTGTTCTTTCGTAATACCGAGACTATCACCTTCAAGCGAAGTTCCGGTAGCGTGTAGAAACTGATGATATTCTCTTCCAAAAACCCCTCTAGCATAATTTGGCTCAAATCTTCTTCCAATTGGACAATCACCAACTCTCAATACAATACTATCAACATTAGCGTGTGTCATTCTATATGGATTCAAGGCAAAACGTCCGTTCATTGCGTTGTGATCAACTAAACCTAAATAGATCTGTTTAGGTTTTTGTTTGTTTTCTTCCAAAGTGATGTCAATCTGCGCAACCCCAGCACGAATTCCATATAGTTTTATCCGTTTTCGATCAACTGGATAAATGTAGTTGTGTCCTTCCAACGCCAAACTGAGTTGGGAGTTTTGTATTGTAGGATTCACCTTAACTTTACAAAGATGAAGTTCAAATTTATCAATTCTAATCTTTGCTCCTCCTGCAGGCGCCTCATTCGCAGCAAACAAAGCTAGTTTGCCGGAGGCGCGCTCAAACTCCAGCTGCATACTAGGACCTGGAATTATTAGTTTTTTCTGCTGAAATAATGCGAGATGAGGTTTTCCAGTTAATTCTATTGTCTTTCCACCTATGATTAGAGCTCTCCTCTTTTTCTTATCTGCGGTTTTATGATCAGCAGCGTCTTTGCTAGTTGAATCATCATACAGCCATCCTTCCATCTTACCTTGATATTTCTTTCTTTCTGCACTGTTTTCGAGTAGTTGTGAAAAGTAGGAGCGTAAACCGTAGTTGTTAGCGTATTCAACAGTGGTTCCTTCTATCGACATTTTCAACTCGCTGAATAATGTATGCATTGAATCCCCCATCCACACAACTGCATCATCATCATTACCTGTAATATCGGTTCCATCATCTTGAACAACTGTGGCTTCAACTTGCAGAAACGAGTTGTAGAGATCTGTGTAATGTTCAGTGCTCCCTGACAAGGTTAACTCAATACTACCATAAGGATCTAACCTATCAGGTCTGATGACAACATATTCTGATCTTTCTACCGATATGTTTGTTGGTTCTGTAGCAAATACATCCAACGTTGGATTTATGTTGTAGGAAGAACCTTCCAACTTATTACCTGTTGTTCCATTTAGGCTAGCCATCTTTTGCGAATGATGATTGCTTGAGGTGTTACTGCTTAATGAATATAGTTATCAAGCTCTGCTGTCTTTATAGCGGATTCTGCTACTATTAAAATATGCCACGTTTACCAACACCTCTTCTCTTCTTTCCACCTTTTGTTTTTCTCCTTTTCATACTATCTAGACGGACTGCATTGAGCACATCACCCCCCAGATCATTCAACTCTGCCAACCCCCTCTTCTTTGCTGATGCTGCAAAGCTTTGTCCATCGATGACATCACGCGCCACATTTTCACCTACAGACAGTGCTCTTTTCCCCAAACTAATTGCTCCTCTTTTCAGCATTGGTGCTGCGGATTTAAGTATGCTTGAAAAAATACTACCAAGTCCATTTCCTCTCATATTAGGCATCACCCGCCGTCCACTATACACTCCAATTCCATTTCCAGCTTGCATCTTGTAGTACTCATCAAAAAAATCTTTTGAGTCCTCAGGGGTGTATCGTACCAAACTCATTATAATATTTTCTCTCTAAAGTGAACCGTCAACACAACCTTTCCACCATCAAATGGTATTCGTTGGCCGTCGTCACTCGTTATAAGTACTTGAATCAGATCACTATTTAGTGATGAAGCGTCAACATAGTGAGGATTTTTAAATTCTTGATACACAACACTATTCTTCTTTCCTTGAACCGGAACTACTCTCAGTAAAGGTACATTCGTATCTCCTACCATCCTATTATCAACAATGTTGGAATAAACATACAGAGATGTTAAACCAGAATTTATATCAGGGGGTGAGATATTATTGTATCTACCATGAGGGTACATAGTTTTTGGTTCAAATCCAAAAATATATGCTATATCTTTGGAAAAGCTTATGGCAGTATCAGGATCGCTGTTAGTTAGTAAAGTAGTGTTGGTGATCTTGTTGTAGGAGATGGCAAATTTTTTGTATAAATCCATTTCACTCATTCTCTTTCGTATAGTCTCCTCCAACTCCTCCATACTATCATATCTTCCATTACCGATTAAGATGAAGGACTTTTCGCTTTTACCAGAAACATTAGTCTTTTCTAGATATATTTTCCCTTCGGTAACATTCTTCCAATTATTAGAATAAGACATATCTAGCAGACCTACTTCCCATTTTCCGCCATCGATAACCAAATATTTATACAGTCTCACTGTAAATTCGGAATTGTTATTATCAGGAAACTCTTCACCGCTAGAGTTTGAGGGTAAAGTTATCAGCATCGACATTTTCTCAACGTATGATGATTATATCAAGCGTTCTTTCCTTATAAACTATTCATCTACCCACTCGTTGAACTTTTCTCCGTACCCTAACCACTTAACCAGAATCTGTCTTTTACCTCTTCTCATTCTTCTTCCCAATATCTTTTCAATTCTGAAAATCGTGGGTTTTTTTACTTTTTGCAACTCTTTTTCGTAAAAGGTGCCATCAATCATCTCCTCAGCCAAATCTTTCACCCTATATACAACGGGTTTTTCATCAATAAGTACATCAGTGATTATAAAAATTTCAATCGTCCAATTCGGAGTGTATCCTCTTTCAAACGCTCCTCTTGCTTTACTTATTCTCACATAATCCCCAATCTTTAGTTTTGCTTCTTGAGCTAAACTATGTTCACCTCCTTCATACACACGATTCCATACAAGTTCCTGATTTTGAAAATTCACATCATTCGGTCTCATACCTATAGCACCATGAATTGTGTTGTTGTATGCATCAACCATTTCTGGTAAAACATCAATGTATCTGTCATCATCTTTATATGTCAAATATCTATATATCTTCTCTTTTAAAGTTCTGTTAAAACGTTCCACCATCGATGCCTTTATCGTCTCATTTTCGGTTGTAAAGCGCTTGATTTTTTTTTCTGCCAGGAGAGTCTTTACATTGACATTGTCAAACTCTTTACCTTTATGCAATGACACTTGTTGGCTGTGCAACCCCAGAATCTTGAAGGAGCCATCAGAGCAGGAAATGAATATCTACAAATAAAAACTGGTTTCGGAGAAAAACCCTCCAGAGTGAGGCTAGTGGAAGACGACGAGGAGTCGCTCCCCCAAAGATGGACCCCCCTCTCCCTTAACCAGATTAATCAGGCAGTCACCATGCCCGAAGATGCTCTCTCACTCTTGTTAAAAAACATACAGATGCTAACAGAGGCCGTCAAACTCCAATCGGAAGAGTTACAGAGAATGAGTCTGCAATCAGAACCCTCCCTTGCTGCCACTCCTCCATACACCCACACCCTGTCTGCTCCCCTCTAGTGTTGGGGGTGCAGTGCCATTGGCCACCCACAAAGACATTGTCAGGTTAACCCCTGGCCATCTACCACAACTCCCCCAACCCTTTGCCAAAAATCGGGCTTCGCCTGCGGTAGGGAGACCGCCCTCTAACTGCTCCCGGGCATCCTGGAACTACAGAAGAAAGTTAGCAGCTTTGGAACAATATAATCCTGTGTGCCAACTTCCCTCCCCGAAGAGAAAAGAGACCTGTTGTGCAGACCCCAGAGCCCTGGCAGCTGCCCACCACCAACTGGTACGCTCCCTTGCAAGATTTAGGAGATTTCGAATCTTACCCAGCTGTACCACATATCAGCAATGAAACTCCACCAGTTTGCTTTCCTGTGCCACTGCACACTGCACACCCTCCTGCTTCTATAGATAACACCCCGCTGTTCAAGTTGTTCACGGTCACGAGGTGTACCATCCCATAGAGGACGTTGAACAAAACACACCTCGTCGTCACCCAACCCCGACAATAAATGAGCGGCCATCCCGCCCTCGAGAGCGACGCCCCCCTGCCCCCAAGCCCCTAGCTGTCAAGCCAGCCACCCTCCTATACCCCCCACCCGAGCACCCCTACCAAGCGAGCTATTTCCTTCCTGGCCGAGTGGAGGGAAAACCAGTGTCGGTGCTCATTGACACCAGGTGCACCACTGATCTGTTGTCACAGCACCTATTCAATCGGTTGTCTCCTGCCACTCGAAACTCCCTCTAAGAAGGAGACTCCACGGTGTCCTGGCAGATGGATCACACATCCCCTTCTTCGGTACAATCCACCTGCCCATTCGTCTTCGAGACATTAAAACAGAAGCCACCTTCGTGGTAGGACAGATAAATGAAGATGCCATACTGGGTATGCCCTTTTTCACCTCTCACCAGTGCCACATGAAGTTTGATCAATTGGTCGTTGTAATTGATGGCCAGGAACTTTCATGCACTGACCAACAGGGCAGGATGCTCACTACAGGCGTATAGGTGATAAGAGACACCCACATTCCCCCACGCACGGAGATGATAGTACTGTGCAAGGTCACACACCCCTCCCATCTTCCCTTCGGTATCGTAGAAAGTACCCCGGACTCCCCGCCATTGGCCGCGAGTCTCAACACCCCCAATGCCAAACACCACCTGTTGGTGCTCTGCCTCAACCCCATTAACCAACCACTGGACCTGAAGGCTGGAAATACCATCAGCAAGTACACTGGCGTGCTCACCAGTGATATAGAGCTACCTGCAAAAGAGAGTGGACTTACCCCTCTGCCTCCTTCCCCCCTCCCCTCTCCTGTGCCAGAACACTTGCAGGAGTTGTACCTGAAAGCTCTGGACAGCTGTAACACTCCAAAAGAGGCATTCCAGTTAGCCCAACTCCTATACTCTTACGAGTCAGTGTTTAGCAAAGGAGACCACGATATGGGTCGCATGGACTTCATGGCACACAGTATCCCCTTGAAACCTGGAATCCAGGCTATCAGGCAACCCCCTCACAGAATAGGTCCCCACAAGGAGAAGGAAGCGGAGGAACAAGTGACCAAACTGTTTGAAAAAGGATTGATAGAACCTAGTACTGGCGCCTGGAGTTCTCCAGTGGTGTTAGTAAAAAAGAAGGATGGCTCTTGGCGGTTTTGTATCGACTACCGGCGCTTGAACGCTGTGACACAACAAGACGCCTACCCCCTCCCCGGATAGACAAGAGCCTGGACGCTCTGTCAGGCAGCCACTACTTCAGCACTCTTGACCTGTCAGCGGATATTGGCAGGTCCCTCTAGACGCTGATGCTAGCAACAAATCCGCCTTCTCTACCCAGTCTGGCCTGTACAAATGGAAAGTCCTTCCGTTTGGGTTGATTTCTGCCCCCGCCACGTTCCAGAAGCTCATGGAACAGGTACTCCATGGCCTCCATTGGAAGTCACTCCTCTTGTACTTGGATGATATAATCGTCATCGGCCCTGATTTCCACACTCACCTCCACCAGCTAGCCAAAGTGCTACAACGGCTAAAGGCAGCCAACCTCAAGCTAAAACCCAGCAAGTGTGAGCTCTTGCAATCACAAGATCGCTACCTGGGACAAGTGGTTAGTGAATGTGGTGTATCTACAGACCCTGAGAGGATAGCAGCAGTCCGAGACTGGCCCACCACTACCTGCCTGAAACAGTTACAGGCGTTCCTCGGCACCGTCGGGTATTACCGGCAGCACTTACCGCGCTTCTCCACCTTGGCTAAACCCCTAACTAAACTCACCTGCAAGGACATCCTCTGGGAATGGAATGCCCCTCAGAAAGAAGCTTTTGTACAGCTTAAGGTTAGACTGCTCTCCGCCCCCATCCTCGGCTATCCGGATGCAAATAGTCCATACATACCAGATACCGATACCAGTGACGACTGAGTCGGAACCATCCTCTCTCAGGTACAAAACAGTGAAGAGCGAGTAATCGCCTACTATAGTAAGATGCTGAGTCCCCCTGAGCGCAACTATTGCATTACCCGAAAAGAATTACTAGCCGTGGTCAAAGCTCCAAGCACTTCAGACCCTACCTCTACGGACAGACTTTCGGATTGGGACAGACCATGCCTCTCTCATGTGGTTATGCAAAAGGAAGAAATCGTCCAGCCAAGTAGCTCAATGGCTCGAGACCCTGTCCGGTTTCCAGTTCACAATTAAACATCGTAGTGGGCACCTGCATGGGAATGCAGACGGACTCAGTAGGCGGTGTTCCCCGGACTGCAGGCAATGTGGACAAATTGAAGCCAGAGATGGTGGACCTACAAAAGAAGAGATAGTCAGTACTCTCCCCACCCTCCCCCTACCCCCATTCCTAACATGCATTAAGCAACCCCATTGTCCCCAGTCCCCAAGTAGATGCTGTCGCTCGCTCACGCCTCCTACCCCCTGACACAGACTTAATGGAAGCCCAGAAGACTGACCATCACCCCGTGGCAGTCATAATACAAAGCCATTAAGACTAACTCCCCCATTGATCCCTCCCAGTTAGAACTAGTCAGCAACGAGTTACGGCAGCTAGAGAAGCATCGACACTCTACGCAGCTCCGGCCAGATGGTGTCCTGGAGATACACTAAGCCGAACAACACAGATCACACTGGTGTGCTGTATGCCCCCCCCCCCCCCCAGTCTCAGAGGCAAGGTGGTCTGGGAGACCCATGTCATGGCCCACCAAGGTATCCAACGTACCCTCAAAATGCTCAACCTTACTTGGTATTGGCCGGGCATGACCGCTGATGTACGAAGAGCAATCAGCAGCTGTGAGACTTGCCAGCAAGCCAAGCACGGTGGAACGAGACCCAACCCGACTTGGCAACAAACGTATGCCGGCCAGCCGTGGCAGAAGTTGGCCGTAGATCTAGTCGGCCCTCTCCCTGAGACAGATAGGGGTAACAAGTGGATCCATGTTTTAACAGACCACTTCACCCACTGGCAAGATGCCCTTCCCCTCCCCGACGCTACAGCCCCAGTAGTTGCAACAGCCCTAGATGAGCACGCAATTTGTTACTTTGGACTACCCAAACAAATGCACACCAATCAGGGTGCTCAGTTCGAATCTAGTCTCATGTGTGAATTGTGCAATTAATCTGGCGAGTTAAAAAGACTCGGACTACCCCCTACCACCCCCAAGCCGATGGAGTTGTAGAACGCAACAATCGGGTGCTTGGAGATGCACTGCGTTTCCTCCAACTAAAGAAGCCGCCCGAAGAGTGGGACTTGATCATGCCCCAGCTAATGAGAGCATTTTGTGCCACACCCCATTCCACCACAGGAGAGACCCCTAACTTCCTTATGCTGGGTAGAGAACTGCGTCTGCCCGACCAATTGACTCATCATCCCCCCTAGTTGAGTGTGTACCAGTGCATGAGTACGCCCAGGCACTACAGCAGAGACTAGAAGAAGTACACGAAACCCTCAAAACTGAACGAAGGCAGATAAGAGGTGATGATGGAGAAGAACCCTCCCTGTTTAAAGCAGGTGACAAAGTGTAGCTAAAAAACAAAAGCAGACGGAAGGGTGAAAACCCTAACTTCAGCCCAAGTTTGTCGGACCCTACCTAGTAGAAGAGGCCTACAGTAATCACACTTACCTGATTGGCAGACATGGACAGCGATCAGTACAAAATGACAGTCGCCTCAAGCCATATAACGCCTGTCTGGAACCATACAGACAAGCCCCTACAGCCATAGAGCCAGCCCGCCGCCCCAATATGCGTAGTGCTGCTCCCCAGAGGCAAAGAAGTCCCCCACCATTCCCCCAAGATGTCCCCTCCCCCTCTTGGAGCTACCCTTACCTCAAGATTTCCATTTGGCCTTTTCCTCCCCCCAATGCCATTGGTTGAAAAAGAAGCAGGACCTATTCTACAGCAGCCTGTAGAGGAGTCCCCCCACCCCCCCCCCCCCCCCAACACCTCCAGCAAAATTTGTCCAAATCAGGCAAGAGCTGGCCGAGCTGGAGACCGTGCAATACACACAGAGGTTTTCCCCCCTCTTGTCACACCCCCCCCCCCCCATAGCCCCAGCACCTGCAGGTCACCGTAGGTGAAATTTTGGACCCCCCCCCCCCAACACTATGGCCAGCCCTGGTGCCACCAGGTGGCTGCAAAGGATGGCTCAGTGTGGAGGGAATAATACTGCGAGAAATTGAGGTTACTGGCAGAAGTAAGGGCATTTACCACTAAAACTGTAGACCCCACACACCCATGCTTAATCTCAAACAAACTGCCCGAATGTCCTCTACCTTCACCCAAAATCTCGACACCCACCCTTGATTTTCCGCCGCCTCAGGACCCGCCAAAGACGCCTCCATTTTTCCCCACAACAATGCCAGAGCCCCCCCTCCCCTACAAACCAGTACAAACCAGTTTGCAGCCGAGTAACACAAGAAATTCAGTCCTTTCTTCCTCTGCTACTCAGACTGAACAAACCGCTTGTCTCCTGCAGCTATTGAATACCTACTTAACTAACATGGAGGCCGAAAGCAATAATTCCTATCTACAAAGAGAAGAAGATGACAATAATCTGTTACTGGAAGCCAACCTAGCTGAGTACCACCCCCCTTTTAGTGTCCAGGAGGGCCTACTACGTGTTTTAGTCCATAAGAAACCAACTTGACTGGTGGTAGAGGGGTTCTACAGGATAACACTCATGAAGAAACAGCAAAGCCAACCCTTCTAGAGCCAGCCCCTCCTTGAGCAGTTTTAGTGAGTTTCCAGACCTTCACCCGTCTAATTATCACCAACCAGAGACGACTCTGAAATTCTCCCCTATTCTCCCGCCCCCTTCCACACACTGGAGCTATAGCCATTGTCTGAAAAGCCCCCCTACAGTACCCCTACCCACCAGAAGTAGCAACCTGCAGACCAAAATGACGAGCCCCACTTCCCCCACCTGGCATAAGCTGATAATCCTTGAGAAAGCATCTTTCCTCTTCCTCACCCCCTTCCTCCGGAACCACGCACACTAGTGAGGAGCAGAGTACTAGCGATGGATGTATAAATCAGAGACTACGTTGCTAATTAAATGGGGTATGTGAGAGATTTGCATGATAAGTCTACCCAACGCAAATCCCCACCTCAAGACCCCCTTCCACCCCTTTCCCTGTCAACAACCCAGATAGAAACAACCTCTGAACCTTCCTCTCTCCATATCTATACAAATTCCCCCTTAAATTGGATACCGAGGACCCCGGCCCTGTATAGACCCTGTATCCATGCCTGTACAACATACATAACCTACCCCGGGTTACCCTGGGTCACCTACCCCGGGCTACCCCGGGCCAGTATCCAAAGAAAATGAATGAGCAGAGTGCAGTAGCCTAGAACACAGACTAAGGAGTTAGCTGCCCTAATAAGGAATGGAAAAGTTATAAGCCAAAGAAAGAGCGGGAAAAGTAGCCCAGCATACTTTGACATGTGCTCACTAATACTATTGGATGGCTTTGTGTACTAACTTTGTATTGCATATTCTGATTAATATATCTTTATTATTATGTTATGTGATTGGTTCACCCTAATAAGGGGGTGACCTTTCCTTCTATTCTTCTATAAAAGGAGCTCTTTTGGTGCGTTTAGAACAGAAGTCTTGATGATCTTGTTAAGTACCTTACATTGTATTGCTAAATGGATTTGAATAAATAAAGTGTTATTCGTAGAAACTCTGTTATCGTGTGTCTGGGTCGAGGACCCCGTGAGGTTGGCAACGTCTACTCGGAATGGACCCCGAACTGTAGAAGAAGTTGTGAAGTTGTGTCGGTAGTAGAGAATACAAAACTACTACAATAAACATGAATATGTACGAACTTGTCTATCAATAGCAATACAATAATACCTCACTTCATGATTATACAAGACTCACCCCCCCCCCTTCCCCCTTAATCTAAATCCTCATACAAACCCTAATAAAAACAACCTTTGCACAATAAATATTTAGTTAATCATACAATTACAAACAAAATTAATAACAATAAAACTGGTGCACAAAAAAGTACCCTTTCAGGTTCTCATGTAACTGGTGCAAACAAAAAGGCACTTGGAACCAGGAGAACATTCTTGTCCTTAACCACCATGACAGAGATCTGCTCCTACACTACTAAACAATTTATGAGAGGAAAAAGTTCGTGTGCCAAAGGCAGGAAAAGAGATAGAAAATTGACAAGAGCAACAATAGCGCAGCTGTCTTCATTCATTTACACTAATAAGCCATACAATAAATACTGAGGTCGAGTGAACATCTCGGATCCCACCCCCAATAAAAACCCAGGTCGCTTGATCTACTCCTATTGTACTAAAAGATAATCAAGAGGAGTATGTGCCAGGAAAAAAATGATTTAAAAAGTAATAAAAAGAGTCATGTGTCGACAGGGAAAGATTGAGGCATAATTGTTACCTAATCTTCAAAAAATCGTAAAAATTTTTTACCGAGATCTGCTCCTGCATCACTACTAACACTGCATACTCTATCACTGTATACTATATCACCGTATACTCTAACACCGTATACTCTATCACTGTATACTCTATCACTGTATACTCTAACACTGTATACTCTATCACTGTATACTCTATCACTGTATACTCTATCACTGTATACTCTATCACTGTATACTCTATCACTGTATACTCTATCACTGTATACTATATACACTGAATACTCTATCACTGTATACTATATACACTGTATACTACATACACTGTATACTACATACACTGTACACTACATACACTGTATACTACATACACTGTACACTACATACACTGTATACTCTATCACTGTATACTCTATCACTGTATACTCTATCACTGTATACTCTATCACTGTATACTCTATCACTGTATACTCTATCACTGTATACTATATACACTGTATACTACATACACTGTATACTACATACACTGTACACTACATACACTGTACACTGCATACGCTGTATACTCTATCACTGTATACTCTATCACTGTATACTCTATCACTGTATACTCTATCACTGTATACTTTAGCATTGTATACTCTGGCACTCTATACTATATCACTGCATACTCTATCACTGTATACTCTATCACTGTATACTATATCACTGCATACTCTATCACTGTATACTCTATCACTGTATACTCTATCACTGTATACTTTAGCATTGTATACTCTGGCACTCTATACTATATCACTGCATACTCTATCACTGTATACTCTATCACTGTATACTCTATCACTGCATACTCTAACACTGTATACTATAACACTGTATACTCTATCACTGTATACTCTATCACTGCATACTCTATCACTGCATACTCTAACACTGTATACTATAACACTGTATACTCTATCACTGTATACTCTATCACTGTATACTCTATCACTGTATACTTTATCACTGTATACTATATACGCTGTATACTACATACACTGTATACTACATACACTGTACACTACATACACTGTACACTGCATACACTGTATACTCTATCACTGTATACTCTATCACTGTATACTCTATCACTGTATACTCTAACACTGCATACTCTATCACTGTATACTCTATCACTGTATACTCTAACACTGCATACTGTATCACTGTATACTCTATCACTGTATACTATATCACTGTATACTCTATCACTGTATACTCTATCACTGTATACTCTATCACTGTATACTCTATCACTGTATACTCTATCACTGTATACTCTATCACTGTATACTCTATCACTGTATACTCTAACACTGCATACTGTATCACTGCATACTCTATCACTGTATACCCTATCACTGTATACTATATCACTGTATACTCTATCACTGTATACTCTATCACTGTATACTCTATCACTGTATACTATATCACTGCATACTCTATCACTGTATACCCTATCACTGTATACTATATCACTGTATACTCTAACGCTGTATACTCTGGCACTCTATACTATACTGCTGTACACTTCAGCCATATACCTATTACATAAAAAGCCCGCAGGCTCTTGGGCATTGTGTCAAGCAAAACTGGTTTTGTTTTTACTGGTTTCCCTACTGATCAGGCATCAGTTACCTAAAGGTTTTCTACTCTCCGTATTGGCTGTCGGTGATTAGCTTCACTTAGGGTCTCCTTTTTGTGTTTTCATTTCATAAAACTGTACAAGAAACTACAAAGGCTGACCTATGTTGTATGGATGAACAAACAATTGAATAAGTTGTTACCTAAATGGAACTAAGCTCATTTTTGTATGAAGGTAAATAAACACTTGCAATAAATCTCGTGCTAAGCTTTGTGAGAAATCATACAACCAAGTCACCGACATGAATAGTATTAACTTCAGCGCAGCAAGCACTGGCAGCAACCTGACATTGCTTCAACATAGTCACCGACTTACCTTGAGCAGGCAATCACTTGCTCTTTCTACATACTCCATCTCATCTGCCAAGATGGCAGCTGCTATGGTGTCAAGCAATCAGGGCAAGGCCTCTGCAGATTCTTCTGATGATCACCACCCTCACAGGCAGTTGCCTAAAGTGGATGACCCTGTGGAGTTAAGGACTTGTACTGTTGATGAGGCATTCCGTAGAATGGAGGTGAGGTGTATTACATTGTTGTCCAACATATATTGCATGCTCCTAATAGCAGTCATGCGCTTGCAATTCGACTTGGGTGCGGCCGCCACTCCCCAGGGGATCTAATTTTCCGTCATTATTACAGGGTGCTGCCAAAGTGAATATTCTATGTTCTAAATACATTTAGTGCATTCTGTAGATAGTACTATTGTATAACGCATTTTCCTTTTGATAAAACTGTCACATCTGCATTATCGACTTGTTCCAGTTTTTGTTTGACCACCTTAACGCCTAAAGACTCATCTTACCTGAGTATCTATCTTACCTGAGTATCTATCTTACCTAAGTATCTATCTTACCTGAGTATCTATCTTACCTGAGTATCTATCTTACCTGAGTATCTATCTTACCTGAGTATCTATCTTACCTGAGTATCTATCTTACCTGAGTATCTATCTTACCTGAGTATCTATCTTACCTGAGTATCTATCTTACCTGAGTCTCTATCTTACCTGAGTATCTATCTTACCTGAGTATCTATCTTACCTGAGTATCTATCTTACCTGAGTATTTATCTTACCTGAGTATCTATCTTACCTGAGTATCTATCTTACCTGAGTATCTATCTTACCTAAGTATCTATCTCATTGAGTACAAACGTTCAAAGATGCTTTGTCTGAAGTACTACATAATATATGGTCTCTACCTAAAATAGAATATTTCTATTGCTTCATATTATGTAATGAAACATTGTGATCCAATAATATGATAAAGGGGTTTGCCACATGAAAAATAGAAATAGCCCCTCTTAACCTACGTCTAAGAGATTGCCTCCAGACATCATATGTATACGTACTCTGTCATATGTCCGTATGTACAATATAGTATATGTATACGTACTCTGTCATATGTCCGTATGTACAATATAGTATATGTATACGTACTCTGTCATATGTCCGTATGTACAATATAGTATATTTATATGTACTTTGTTTACAATGTATTTATATGTACTTTGTAATGTTTCTATATGTACTTTTTTTTACATATATATGTGTACTATGTAGTACACATATATATATGTACTATGTACTATTGAATTGTCAAACTGTGAAAGCCAAATTTATTGAGTATAATATTTGTCACTACTATTTGGTCTGGTGCAATAAATGAATGCTTGCAGTCTTCAGGTGAACTTTACAATGAAATGAAAAGCATAATGACACGACATAAATATATACATAATTGTGGTATGGTGTAAGCAGCCAGTCAGTAAATGTATGGCTAGTGGATACTTAGATGTATGAAGGTATGATGATTATTTTTGGCTGTTGCATTTCCTAACAGATCTGCTCCTGTATTACTACTCATTTCCTAATAGATGTTTCCTTTTACTTCTGCAGTCTGAACCAGCTCATTACAACAGTTTAATCTATTGATTTTTGGATGGCGAATGATGTAGAACTTTTCTGTAAGGCATAAGTTTGTAGTAAATTTGCACTCTCTACCACCAATATAAAAGCATCCACTCCCTGTCTACCTCCTGTACACCTCCTCTACTCTCAAACACTGCGGGGTCCACCCCAAAGTAGACGTTAACAACTCCACGGGGTCCACGACCCAGATACACTACACCAGAGTTTGCACGAATAAATACTTTATTATCCGATTCCATTTAGCAATATAACATAATTATAAGCACAATCCACAATGCTTCTGATTGCTAACAGTACAGCAGCTCCTTTTGTAGGAGAAAACCAGGAACTATCATCCCCTTAGTAGGGCTGAGCCAATCATACATAATAAGAGAAACAATGCACAAATCGAAACATACAATACAATTCGGGTAAACAATGCAAGCCAATGACAAGGGTGAACACATGGCAAAGCAGCTCAACGCTGCTTTCCCACTCTTTTTAGACTGTGGAAATCTTCCATTCTTTATTTGGTGTCCTAGTATTCTGGGTCTCAGCTTCATAATACTGGCATGCTAGCTTTCATCTTTTAACGATAGACAATCATCCTTCTGAAGCCTGGGCTATACTTTTCAGCCATATTTACTGGCTGGGATGGTATACTGGCTCGGAGTAACCCCGGGGTAGGCTCTCTATGTTTTATACATATGTATATATATATAATACAGGGTCTATACTGACGCGGGGTAGACCCGGGATAGCCGGTATCCTTAACCCGGGATAGCTCTTATATATTATAAAGGGAGAATCCCGGGTCCACTTATAACTGGTGTTGCGAGATAGGTGAAGGGGTGTAGGGGGAATCTAGAGTAAGGGGAAGGTGGGGGCAGGGGTCTGGATGTTTTTTATAATAAAAATCTCACACAAGCTGCACTGCTTTGTTGCTGTGTGCTCCGTATTATGTATATATGTGTTATGTAGTATACTACTATATGTATCATTTGGCATATCTATATGTACAATGTAGTATACTATATGTGCCATGTGGCATATCCATATGTACTATGTAGTATACTATATGTACCATGTGGCATATCCATATGTACTATGTAGTATACTATATGTACCATGTGGCATATCCATATGTACTATGTAGTATACTATATGTACCATGTGGCATATCCATATGTACTATGTAGTATACTATATGTACCATGTGGCATATCCATATGTACTATGTAGTATACTATATGTACCATGTGGCATATCCATATGTACTATGTAGTATACTATATGTACCATGTGGCATATCCATATGTACTATGTAGTATACTATATGTACCATGTGGCATATCCATATGTACTATGTAGTATGCTATATGTACCATGTGGCATATCCATATGTACTATGTAGTATACTATATGTACCATGTGGCATATCCATATGTACTATGTAGTATACTATATGTACCATGTGGCATATCCATATGTACTATGTAGTATACTATATGTACCATGTGGCATATCCATATGTACTATGTAGTATACTATATGTACCATGTGGCATATCCATATGTACTATGTAGTATACTATATGTACCATGTGGCATATCCATATGTACTATGTAGTATACTATATGTACCATGTGGCATATCCATATGTACTATGTAGTATACTATATGTACCATGTGGCATATCCATATGTACTATGTAGTATACTATATGTACCATGTGGCATATCCATATGTACTATGTAGTATACTATATGTACCATGTGGCATATCCATATGTACTATGTAGTATACTATATGTACCATGTGGCATATCCATATGTACTATGTAGTATACTATATGTATGTACCATGTGGCATATCCATATGTACTATGTAGTATACTATATGTGCCATGTGGCATATCCATATGTACTATGTAGTATACTATATGTGCCATGTGGCATATCCATATGTACTATGTAGTATACTATATGTATCATGTGGCATATCCATATGTACTATGTAGTATACTATATGTACCATGTGGCATATCCATATGTACAATGTAGTATACTATATGTACCATGTGGCATATCCATATGTACTATGTAGTATACTATATGTGCCATGTGGCATATCCATATGTACTATGTAGTATACTATATGTACCATGTGGCATATCCATATGTACTATGTAGTATACTATATGTACCATGTGGCATATCCATATGTACTATGTAGTATACTATATGTGCCATGTGGCATATCTATATGTACAATGTAGTATACTATATGTACCATGTGGCATATCCATATGTACTATGTAGTATACTATATGTACCATGTGGCATATCCATATGTACAATGTAGTATACTATATGTACCATGTGGCATATCCATATGTACTATGTAGTATACTATATGTGCCATGTGGCATATCCATATGTACTATGTAGTATACTATATGTACCATGTGGCATATATATTTGTCACGTGTATTGCATGCGTTATACCCATGGCACAGTTTGACTTGAATCGAACAAATATCAGTTCAAAAGACCTTCAATTAGTGACTCACCAATTGAAATGTGCCTTTAGGCTTTGTGCTTAGCCGTTACTACTACAGTAATATCGATCTTCCAGCTTTTACATTATTTATTAGAACATAAATAAATGAAAGCATTGTTGTACATTGTTGTTTTATAATGTTATTGCACTGCTAAGTCATATGATGTGATATTGTTTTCTTTGTAAATGTTGTAATAGAAATTGTACAGCGTAGGACCACATCTAATCTGATAATACTTACTTAGAGCTATTGTAAGTGTCACAAGGTGTGTCTGGCAGACGAGGAAGGTGTGTTACAATTAGTGGCTAGTGTAATTACTACTAAAGTACACTATATACTTGTATATGGTTTGTAGCTATCGCATATTGATATACTTTGTATACAGTTTTCAATAATTATAATAAAGCATAGATGTGTTATCTTGTATCAAATTTACATTAACTATAAAGTATAGATGTGTGAGTTTGTATATAACCTACAGTTAACTATAAAGTATAGATGTGTGAGTTTGTATATAACCTACAGTTAACTATAAAGTATAGATGTGTGAGTTTGTATATAACCTACAGTAACTATAAAGTATAGATGTGTTAGTTTGTATATAACCTACAGTTAACTATAAAGTATAGATGTGTGAGTTTGTATATAACCTACAGTAACTATAAAGTATAGATGTGTGAGTTTGTATATAACCTACAGTTAACTATAAAGTATAGATGTGTGAGTTTGTATATAACCTACAGTTAACTATAAAGTATAGATGTGTGAGTTTGTATATAACCTACAGTTAACTATAAAGTATAGATGTGTGAGTTTGTATATAACCTACAGTAACTATAAAGTATAGATGTGTGAGTTTGTATATAACCTACAGTTAACTATAAAGTATAGATGTGTGAGTTTGTATATAACCTACAGTTAACTATAAAGTATAGATGTGTGAGTTTGTATATAACCTACAGTTAACTATAAAGTATAGATGTGTGAGTTTGTATATAACCTACAGTAACTATAAAGTATAGATGTGTGAGTTTGTATATAACCTACAGTTAACTATAAAGTATAGATGTGTGAGTTTGTATATAACCTACAGTAACTATAAAGTATAGATGTGTGAGTTTGTATATAACCTACAGTTAACTATAAAGTATAGATGTGTGAGTTTGTATATAACCTACAGTTAACTATAAAGTATAGATGTGTGAGTTTGTATATAACCTACAGTTAAAAGCGTAAACCTTGTATTTACTGAACTTGCCAACTGCAAATAGTGACTGTTTGGTGTATTTGGTAAATTGAGAACCTTTCAATAAGTTGACACCCACTACATGCGCATTACACGTACACATGGCTTAGCAAATGGTAAAGTCTCACCCACTACATACGCATTACACATACACATTGCTTAGCAAATGTCTCACCCACTACATGCGCATTACACATACACATGGCTTAGCAAATGATAAAGTCTCACCCACTACATGCGCATTACACATACACATGGCTTAGCAAATGTCTCACCCACTACATGCGCATTACACGTACACATGGCTTAGCAAATGGTAAAGTCTCACCCACTACATGCGCATTACACGTACACATGGCTTAGCAAATGTCTCACCCACTACATGCGCATTACACGTACACATGGCTTAGCAAATGGTAAAGTCTCACCCACTACATGCGCATTACACGTACACATTGCTTAGCAAATGTCTCACCCACTACATGCGCATTACACATACACATGGCTTAGCAAATGGTAAAGTCTCACCCACTACATGCGCATTACACGTACACATGGCTTAGCAAATGATGAAGTCTCACCCACTACATGCGCATTACACGTACACATTGCTTAGCAAATGGTAAAGTCTCACCCACTACATATGCATTACACATACACATTGCTTAGCAAATGTCTCACCCACTACATGCGCATTACACGTACACATTGCTTAGCAAATGGTAAAGTCTCACCCACTACATACGCATTACACATACACATTGCTTAGCAAATGGTAAAGTCTCACCCACTACATACGCATTACACGTACACATGGCTTAGCAAATGGTAAAGTCTCACCCACTACATACGCATTACACATACACATGGCTTAGCAAATGGTAAAGTCTCACCCACTACATATGCATTACACATACACATTGCTTAGCAAATGTCTCACCCACTACATGCGCATTACACATACACATTGCTTAGCAAATGGTCAAGTCTCACCCACTACATACGCATTACACGTACACATGGCTTAGCAAATGATAAAGTCTCACCCACTACATGCGCATTACACGTACACATGGCTTAGCAAATGATAAAGTCTCACCCACTACATACGCATTACACATACACATGGCTTAGCAAATGGTAAAGTCTCACCCACTACATATGCATTACACATACACATTGCTTAGCAAATGTCTCACCCACTACATGCGCATTACACATACACATTGCTTAGCAAATGGTCAAGTCTCACCCACTACATACGCATTACACGTACACATGGCTTAGCAAATGATAAAGTCTCACCCACTACATGCGCATTACACGTACACATGGCTTAGCAAATGATAAAGTCTCACCCACTACATGCGCATTACACGTACACATTGCTTAGCAAATGGTAAAGTCTCACCCACTACATATGCATTACACATACACATTGCTTAGCAAATGTCTCACCCACTACATGCGCATTACACGTACACATTGCTTAGCAAATGGTAAAGTCTCACCCACTACATACGCATTACACATACACATTGCTTAGCAAATGGTAAAGTCTCACCCACTACATACGCATTACACGTACACATGGCTTAGCAAATGGTAAAGTCTCACCCACTACATACGCATTACACATACACATGGCTTAGCAAATGGTAAAGTCTCACCCACTACATATGCATTACACATACACATTGCTTAGCAAATGTCTCACCCACTACATGCGCATTACACATACACATTGCTTAGCAAATGGTCAAGTCTCACCCACTACATACGCATTACACGTACACATGGCTTAGCAAATGGTAAAGTCTCACCCACTACATATGCATTACACATACACATTGCTTAGCAAATGATAAAGTCTCACCCACTACATGCGCATTACACATACACATTGCTTAGCAAATGTCTCACCCACTGCATGCGCATTACACATACACATTGCTTAGCAAATGGTAAAGTCTCACCCACTACATGCGCATTACACATACACATTGCTTAGCAAATGATAAAGTCTCACCCACTACATGCGCATTACACATACACATTGCTTAGCAAATGATAAAGTCTCACCCACTACATATGCATTACACATACACATTGCTTAGCAAATGGTCAAGTCTCACCCACTACATACGCATTACACATACACATTGCTTAGCAAATGGTAAAGTCTCACCCACTACATACGCATTACACATACACATTGCTTAGCAAATGGTAAAGTCTCACCCACTACATACGCATTACACATACACATTGCTTAGCAAATGGTCAAGTCTCACCCACTACATACGCATTACACATACACATTGCAGTGTTAGACATTTCTATGATCGGCGATATATCGACTAGCAAATTGCATTTAGTCTGATAGTTGATTAGAGAAGTGAAGTATTCTGCAGTGTTCCCATTAACACCAAACTTAATAATAAAGATGCTAACTAGGTTATGCATTGGTCACTGGGAATAGCCGAGTGTGTCTACTATGCAATAAAAAGTATTAGACGTAGCACAATTGTAACAATACATTAATGAGTTGTTATCAGAGCGGCATGTGTGCAAAGATCTATTCTTGTGTGAAGTAGATTTTTTACCTGCTGCATTAGCTTTGGTCTGAGCTCTTCTTCACATCTCGTAGTATCAGCACTTACTGTGTTCTTGGCTTGAGTCGGCATGGACAGTGAGGAAGTGAGTAAAATATACTTTAAATCTACTTGACGTTCATATGTTTGGGCCTTTTATTTGTCTTACTTGTACATACATGTATTTCTGTACGCATGTACTTGTACATGTATATACTTGTACATGTATATACTTGTATATACATATACAAGTATATACATGTACTTGTACATACATAGACTTGTACATACATATACTTGTACATGTATATACTTGACAAGTATATACATGTACTTGTATATGTATATACTTATAGATACATAGACTTGTACATACATATACTTGTACACACATGTACTTGTACATACATGTAATTGTACATACATGTAATTGTACATACATGTACTTGTGCATACATGTAATTGTACATACATACACTTGTACATACATGTAATTGTACATACATGTAATTGTACATACATGTACTTGTACATACATGTAATTGTACATACATACACTCGTACACGCATATACTTCTTTGTACATACAAAAACGTTCAACTTTGCCGAACTTTTTTGCTACTTCCCTTATTTGCCGATTGCGTGACATGGAAAGCATTAAGTTAATACCTGGCTGAAAGTTTTTTACCTCATCTAACGATCAGATCTTGTATGAAAGAGAGCAAATAATTATTTATTTTTTGTTTTTGTACCGTAGTATTACACTTGTTCACACCTTGTAAACATGCTATCAATTTAAGCTAATTATTTTGCCATGTATCTATTAGGAATGCAAACAGCTTAAGCGCTTGCAATACACACTCTACTCCCTCCACAGTCCACCAAAATAAGTTTTATCAGTTTTTGCTCAAACACGCCGACAGCTACTTCTTTTACCATTGAATTACCTTTCTCATAAGTTTGGATTGTCCAGTTTTACTGAATAGTGCTGGGGCCTTCAGTAGCGTGCTATTTTTCTTAATAGACTTTGGCTGATACCAGTTAAACTGTAGCAACCAGTGCTTTCCACATTGATTACACGTACCGTTTATTGTTTCAGCCACTAATGCTCAATAGTAGTTTTTAAATCAAAAGGCTAGTACTCTAAAGGCTTCATTCCATTGTTACATATAATGAGAGCACCTATTTTCAATAGAAAGCGCAACAGCTATGGAGCCAAACACCTTTACTGAGGATCAATCTGTTTAAAAACAACAAATATTGTAGAGTTATATAATGAAGTCAAAGGGGCTTTGGGTTTTGGGGTTTGGGTTTTGGGGTTAGCTATTGTTCTTTTTGTATGTTTCCAAGTTAACTAGCTGTTGTTCTTTTTGTTTGTTTCCAAGTTAACTAGCTGTTGTTCTTCAATCCGCCATTTGTTAGACTGGGTATGTTCACACCAACTCAGTTTTGCCCACCACCAGTTTGAGTCACCCATGAACTAAATAAGTAACCGTCAATATAATAAGTTCTGACAGGATGTTTTGTTTCAGCTTTGTTTAATCCATACAAACTTTAAGTGGTACATTATTCTAAAAAAAAACACCTTCAACGGGACATGGCAGCTTTTGCTATTCATTAATTTTTCCTGGTTTCGGTATTTGAAAGGTATGTGTAGTGGGTTTTGGCCGCTCCCCTGTTTCTTCACTGCCGGCACAACAACACAGTCAGCCTCTCAACGCGTGACAATGAGCAGTCAACCTCTCCCCAGAAGTGACCCTGTGCCGGGATGGCACTTGCAACTAGTTGTAACTGAGAATCCTCGACTTTAGCAACTGTAATGAGCCCTCCGCTCAGGCATACACTCAGCACTTTTGAGTAGTATAAGTATTCATCCTTGTAAGAATGAAGTTGCTCTAGTTACAACTTCAATTTGCTTTAGGTACAACTACAACTTGCTTTAGGTACAATTTTGACTTGCCCTAGGTGCAACTTTGACTTGCCCTAGGTACAACTACGACTTGCCCTAGGTACAACTACGACTTGCCCTAGGTACAACTACGACTTGCCCTAGGTACAACTACGACTTGACCTAGGTACAACTACGACTTGCCCTAGGTACAACTACGACTCGCCCTAGGTACAACTACGACTCGCCCTAGGTACAACTACGACTTGCTCTAGGTACAACTACTACTAGCCCTAGGTACAACTACGACTTGCCCTAGGTACAACTACTACTAGCCCTAGGTACAACTACGACTTGCCCTAGGTACAACTACGACTTACCCTAGGTACAACTATGACTAGCCCTAGGTACAACTACGACTTACCCTAGGTACAACTATGACTTGCCCTAGGCACAACCCACCAACCAACTACCAGATGCAACCTGGTAACCAATCAACCAGTTGACAACAAAAGTGTGTATAAATTTAAAGGTTCAATGGTATTACGATCCAAAATTTACAAGTTAGGTGTTTTCATAGCAAGGAAAACTAACAACTGTATATAAAAAACATGGCGCATCTATTAATAAAGTTCAGATGTAGTTGAAATACTGTCATCCCATTGGTCGTCAATAAGCAGTCTGATTATTATGAGTTTTTAACATCCATTACAATGCGCTGGGTGGTGAAGGATATTTTATCTTTGTGTCCTGGGTACAGTTGCATTGGATAATATAGGTTCCATTACCAGCTACCTTAGTCTTCTTTATGAGTTGTGTCCCTGAAGGAAGACAACTTACATAGGGTTTGTAGCAATTTCTGCCAATGATTGACAAGGGATAGGAGGACTTTTATTTATACTAGAGGGTGTAAATGGAGGAACTAAATGGTGGGGGGGGGGGGGGGGTAGACTGCATGAGTTTCAATGAAAGGAAAGGGGTATGGGAAATGGGGCTACAAAGCATCTAATGAGGGTATAGTTGGGACAGGCAGTTAGCAACAAGGAGAGTGTAGACTGGCTAGGCTATTTCTGTGGGGTGAAGATGTCTGGGAGTGGCAATGGGGTGGCAGGAGTGTAGGGCAGGAGGGGGTACAGGAGTGTAGGGCGGGAGGGGGTACAGGGGTGTAGGGCAGGAGTGTAGGGCAGGAGTGTAGGGCAGGAGGGGGTACAGGAGTGTAGGGCAGGAGTGTAGGGCAGGAGTGTAGGGCAGGAGGGGGGTACAGGAGTGTAGGGCAGGAGTGTAGGGCAGGAGGGGGTACAGGAGTGTAGGCAGGAGGGGGTACACAATATGTTTCATGTAGCACATTGCATAAAATATTTTACATCTAGTTATAGGATGTAGATTAATGAGGCAATGTTGTTGATGGTGAGATGGTTTATTACATCAACCAACATGTATGAACCAGTAACAGAAAGTGATTTCAAGAGTTCTACTCATCATGCTATAAGCAGGGAAAAGCTTCACAAGTGCTAAGCTATTTGACAAGCCTAATTAAAGAAAGCTTTCAGCTTAACAGTACAATAGTCTATTACATGCTTTATATTAGGATGCCCGTTAAATATTGTAGTAGATTCCTGTCCTCTACCACCAACACAACGGCATACATTCCATGTGCACTCCTTGCATACTTCCTCTACACTCCAAACACTCGGAGTCTACTCCAAACGGACTATAACAATCTCCACGGGGTCCACGACCCAGACACACTACACCAAAGTTTACATGAATAACTTAGCTTATTACACAATTCTGTTGAGCAGTATAAGATGTATTCTAAACGCAATCCACAAGACTTCTGATTTCAGGCAGTACTAGAGCTCCATTCATAAAAGGAGGAGAGGAACACTCACCCCCTTCTTAGGGATGAGCCAATGGCATATAGCAAAACAAACACATAACAAATAACATACAATACAATTGATGTAAACAAAACAAGCTAATAAAAAGGGTAAACACATGGCAAAGCAGCTCTGGGCTGCTTTCCAGCTCTTTTTAGACAGTGGAAATGTTCCATCCCTACATAGGTCTCCTATGTTCCTTGGTTACCGCTCCATAGCTATAAGTTTGTGGTAGATTTTAGTGAATAATAATAGTAAACGGCGAGTTTGCTACACTATCTCCACACTGAATGCGATAGAGCTTCACCCACAGCCATCGGTAAGATGCTGTGCCGGTAGGAAAGCCTTACTGTGCCGGTAGCACAGTGTGCAAGGCCGGTAGTGACCCCTGCAGAACCGGTATTGACCCCTGCCGACCTGGTATGGTGACTCAGGGCCGGTCAGAGATGGCTGCCATAGCAGAGGACTTCCAAAACCCGCTAGGATCCTTCTCTAAGACAAGAACCGGAGATACCCTTCCTCGTATCTGAAGTAGTCAAGATCACAAGCTAACCAGAGCCTTCGGACCCTGTACGATACTCTGATTGGACAGTAGGAGACAGGACTCCGCCTCTAGCCACTTGGCGCTTATTTCATTTATACCTCGTACATTGCATGATTGGTTAGTTATTTATATATGTAATCGCATTGGTCTAATCACTTCCTGTGCCTTTACTGTTATACGATTTTATGCTAATTACTTCCTGTCAGTTACCTATAAAAGGGCTGGCATTGCTCACATTCTTTGCATTCATTTCTCATGTCTTGCCGATAACCCTAGTGGATTGCCACCCTAGGACTTTGGTTGTTGAAAAATAAAGCCAGTATTTAAACTTCACGCTGTGTTGTTTGTGTGAGCTCTGGGCTCTGTCTATACCGGATGATTCGGTTGCATTATGTAGTTGTCACTGTTGAGCAGCACAGTGTCCCTTCTGGAAAGAGGCATAATACTTGAGAATAGTGGATATCCGTGGAAACCAGTACGGAATCCATTACAAGTTTTCTACCTTGTTTTCTTTAGTGGTTGGGATCCTTCTCCTGGAACCCTATGCTACCTTTTGCAGCCATCTCTATTTACTGGGGTGGTATACTGGCCCAAGGTAACCCGGAGTAGGCTCTTTATATTATATATACCTCATAAAGGGTCTATACAGGCTTGTAGTAGACCCGGGATAGCCGGTATACTTAACCCGGGATAGCTCTTATATATTGTAAACGGAGGAACCCGGGTCCACTTAAAACCGGTGTTAGGGTATAGGTGAAAGGGCGTAGGGGAAATTTAAAGTAAGGGGAAGGTGGGGGAGGGGTTTGGGTGTCTTTTGTCATAAAAATCTTCCACAATATTACTTAGAATGTGCTACAGATCATGCATTGTAATAGACATATGCAGTTAGCATGATAAACTTTGTATTAATAACTTGATGACCATTTACAGATATCGATTGAGGGTAGTTAGCTCAAACTGAGCAGCGATATGTTAAGGTTTTAAACTCGTACTACATACAGCCCACTAGTTAATACTAAGGCTAATAATACAGACAATACAGCACATGCTCATGTTGCCTAGAGCTCTGTTTCCGTTATATGAGGGACCCATTGATTATTGCTCCTTTTTATTATTTGTATATAAAAACTATTATCTACAATAGTTGGACGGGCGAAGTGCGGAGTACATAGCTCAAGAGGACTTCTATACAAATGCATTGCAGCTGACACGTAACACAATAATAATACTATTTACATAGGCAACTAGGTGCTAACACCAGCAGTTAGAGTCGAACTGCGCGCTGCCAGCAGTTGGCTTGTGTTATACAGCAATAACAGCAGCGGCAGCATCAACAGCAGTCGTGGGTAAACAACTGAATAAGCTCAATAGTGATAAGAAGTAAGTGTGATGAATGTTGGAGGTAGCTCATCTTCTGCATCAGTTCCAAGTCGAGGGGATAGAAAGAGAGTGGATAGTTATGT
Organism: Cryptosula pallasiana; assembly: GCA_945261195.1. Classification (NCBI taxonomy): domain Eukaryota; kingdom Metazoa; phylum Bryozoa; class Gymnolaemata; order Cheilostomatida; family Cryptosulidae; genus Cryptosula; species Cryptosula pallasiana. Next base: position 51,856,452 of record OX183133.1, on the reverse strand, counting down.
ATCAACTGAGGCTGTAAGTTATGAGTCACTAGTCAGTAATGCAAATGTCACTTTATTGTAACATTACATGTTATGGGTGCTGACTTGCTCTCAGCCTATTTCAGTTATATCGGGTGAAATGTTATGGGTGCTGACTTGCTCTCAGCCTATTTCAGTTATATCGGGTGACAAGAGTATTGATTGTCTCTTATCAAGTGGCTCCTTACTTTAATTGGCTGCACCTCAATTCTGCAGTAGATTCAATGCTGTATCTATCATAGCATCACCTTACTTGGCATGAAAACTTTCGCTTAGCTTGACTATCATTTTTAAACTCTGTTTGCTGCTGATTGGAATGTCGAAATGGGAAACACATCTGCTAATACACTATCAAGTTTACCTTCCGAAGTAACACAATCTTCAGATACTTTTGAAACAGTAAACTGGTTGTGTTTAACTGGCTGTCTACAAAGTTGTTGTAACCATTGCTTTGATAGTGGAAGGCAACGCACATCCACTGTTGATAACAATGGGGCACTTGATGAGGTTTGTCTTTCATCTCGTCAAACTTATGTGCAACAAGCCTAAAGAGCTAATGTGATCTTTTTAGTGCAGTTTCTGTATACATACATTTAGTGCAGTTTCTGTATACATACATTTAGTGCAGTTTCTGTATACATACATTTAGTGCAGTTTCTGTATACATACATTTAGTGCAGTTTCTGTATACATTTAGTGCAGTTTCTGTATACATACATTTAGTGCAGTTTCTGTATACATACATTTAGTGCAGTTTCTGTATACATACATTTAGTGCAGTTTCTGTATACATACATTTAGTGCAGTTTCTGTATACATACATTTAGTGCAGTTTCTGTATACATTTAGTGCAGTTTCTGTATACATACATTTAGTGCAGTTTCTGTATACATACATTTAGTGCAGTTTCTGTATACACACATTTAGTGCTATTTCTGTATACATACATTTAGTGCAGTTTCTGTATACATACATTTAGTGCAGTTTCTGTATACATACATTTAGTGCTATTAATGTGGCTATTACTTCCTGTAGTGAGTTCCAGTGTTTTTCAACCCGGAATGTTATTCTTTTTTTGCATCATTCTTCTTCCAATGTTCCTTCACCTCCTCTTTTCATTTTTTTTCCTCTTGTTGCCTTTTCCCCATTGACTCCTTCTCTTGCCCTGCACTCTTTTTTCCTGCCGACCCCTCCTTCTGATTTTCCCACGCCCATTTCACAGCATTCATTTTTTGTTATTCACATTCTAAAAAGAAAATATTATTTCATATACTTTGTTTCATGTAACACAATTTTTGCATTTTCTTTTCTTTCATTACTAACTCCTAGAAATTAATGTATAAGGACATACATCACTTTTGTATCTACCAGCAGTTATATTCTCTATAGCTGTTGGTCTAACTACAACAATAATGGTTGGTTTTATTGGTCTTGCTTTGGAAGCATGAAAAGCAAGCACTGCTGATTTATGTGCATGTCTTATGATGATAAAGATTGAATAACACCTTTACTGCCTTTACTGCCTTTGCTGCCTTTGCTGCCTTTACTGCCTTTGCTGCCTTTGCTGCCTTTGCTGCTAAATAGAATTTAATTATCTTTGTAAACTCGAAGTTTCCAAGCCTCAAGTAAGCGCATAGGCATACAAAACGTGACACTTCCACTTGCTATCACTCGCCATCACTCGCCATCACTCGCCATCTCTCGCCATCACTCGCCATCACTCGCCATCACTCGCCATCACTCGCCATCACTCGCCATCACTCGCCATCACTCGCCATCACTCGCCATCACTCGCCATCACTCGCCATCACTCGCCATCACTCGCCATCACTCGCCATCACTCGCCATCACTCGCCATCACTCGCCATCACTCGCCATCACTCGCCACCAGGAGGCGTACATATACCAGAAATATTTTTATGATAAGTTCAAACATATGTACTTGAAAAGCATTTTCAACCATGGTAATAATATGACTTGTAGTCCGGGTAGTCAGCGTAGTCCGGGTAGTCAGCGTAGTTCGCATAGCCAGCGTAGTCCGTGTAGATACCCATCATGAAAATTTTTTCGAAATAAACTCTCCTCAGTTTTCAGTTTTTCTCATAATCCGATATTACTTGTTCAGCACCTTAAACGTTTTCACCGAACGGAATTTTTAAAAATCACAATTTCAATTCAGCTATTGCCACATCAATCTCACCATCTAGCCTTCGGGGCAATTTCTATTGTGGTGCTAAACTTTAGGTTTAAAAATGCACAGTGAGTGTTCACATGTAAGTGTGGTGTAAGTGTGGTGACACCCACTGACAAACAGACAGACAGACTAAACTTTCTTATATAAACTGAATAAAGATATATTCACTTGATTTCTGTAGTCTGTGCAAGTTTGAATCAGTACGCAAGTGACCAGTGCTGCCCATTGTAACTGCTGCCATAGCTGAGTTATCTGCTTTTTGGTAAATGTGCATACAATAATATATAGATGTATGTATAGTAATATACATTTATATATAGTAATATAGGTGTATATATATAGTAAAAAATTTGTGAATATAAGATAATAAACATGTATACATATATATAGTATTATACATGTGTACATACAGTATTATACATGTGTATATACAGCATTATACATGTGTACATACAGTATTATACGTGTGAACATACAGTACTATATATGTGTACATACAGTATTATACATGTGTACATACAGTATTATACATGTGTACATACAGTATTATACATGTGTACATACAGTATTATACATGTGTATATACAGCATTATACATGTGTACATACAGTATTATACGTGTGAACATACAGTACTATATATGTGTACATACAGTATTATACATGTGTACATACAGTATTATACATGTGTACATACAGTATTATATATGTGTACATACAGTATTATACGTGTGTACATACAGTATTATACGTGTGTACATACAGTATTATACATGTGTACATACAGTATTATACATGTGTACATACAGTATTATATATGTGTACATACAGTATTATACGTGTGTACATACAGTATTATACGTGTGTACATACAGTATTATACATGTGTACATACAGTATTATACATGTGTACATACAGTATTATACGTGTGAACATACAGTATTATACATGTGTACATACAGTATTATACATGTGTACATACAGAAATAGATAAGAGTACATAAGAGGCTCATAGTGTTGCGATGTATAAGTTGCAGAGGTGTCCGTTGATAGTGTTGCGATGTATAAGTTGCAGAGGTGTCCGTTGATAGTGTTGCGATGTATGAGTTGCAGAGGTGTCCGTTGATAGTGTTGCGATGTATAAGTTGCAGAGGTGTCCGTTGATAGTGTTGCGATGTATGAGTTGCAGAGGTGTCCGTTGATAGTGTTGCGATGTATAAGTTGCAGAGGTGTCCGTTGATAGTGTTGCGATGTATAAGTTGCAGAGGTGACCGGCCATGACTATCATCAGCTTACAAGCCATAATTAGGCCATATTGGCTTAGCTAAGTATCTGATATACTAGAGTGGCAAGTGCCCATTACATAAGCTAATTCTGCGTGTAGTTAGTGCTAAGGATCAGATAATGCTTGAGTTATCCCTAATTATCTACTCATAATCAACTACTGACGTTTTAACTTTCTCATTGCTGGAAATATATTTTTCCTAATTGAGATCCAGTGTTAGATTGTTAGAACTTGGTAGGCTTTGCCTTGTTATATAACCTTCTACCACACCTTTAGCAGACCCTTTGGGTCGGTTGGTAGAGCGGTTGGTAGAGCAAATAGTATACGTATATGTAGCTGAGCATTGATTGCATAGGTACGAGCTGTCAGACCAAAGGTCAAGTGACGCTCATTTGCCCAGTCATTGTACGCCAGCTTGAATTAGATTTAAAAGAAACTTCATGTCGACATGTTCTAGTATTTGTTGGTGGTTTTAGGAGCTGGTAGGCTCTGAGGAAGAAGAAAAGAACTGGAAAGGAATCGTTATCGCTCTTCTAGTGATAGGCTTCATTTTAGGAATGATTGCCATGGCAATTGTGCTTGTCACTCCAGGTATGTGTATTCTACCTGTCACTCCAGGTATGTGTATTCTACCAGCCTAGTTTCTTTTCATCTACATTTCGTACTTGGCACTGGTAATGTATCTTTATATTTAAGTCCAATCATGTATCATCATATGCTCACGTAATGACATTGTGTAATGTTTCTGTGCAACGATTTCATACACAAATGCTGTATGTCTACCGGTCATGTTGTAATTGTTTCTCCGCTGGCAGTCTCTGTGGTGCTATCGAAGGGTGCCACAAATGTGACCTTTACACTTGGTGCCAATGGCAGCCATTCACCTGCCTCTGGTCTATTTACTAGCAACCCCAAACCTGCACTCTCCACACTATTTCCTGTAACTATCTCTACTCACCTATGCAGATCGCTGTTTGACCTATACTTGGTTGCATTTCCTATGCACTGATTTGTAAAACTGTATTCACCAAGAAACATTCACAACTCACCTCATTTACCTGCTCACCTCATTTACCTGCTATACAGCCTTTGTTGTGCTCAACAAAAATATAAATGTATATCTAGGCATAAAACAATTCACCAATGAACCTTTCTAAACACACTCTGGTGAAACCCCAAACCCCAAACACGCTCTGGTAATTTAGGTTTTGGTTATCCAATGACAAACTGTAACTTTCAGTTTTTTCAGCTACTTATACTAAGACGTGGACCACAAAAAACGGATGCAAAAAACCCGGAGTTGCAAGATAAAACACAAGTTTTTTTTGCTTAGTAAACATAGTTTCAAAAACAATCTTCTTTTTTGTATGTAATAAAGTTTCTAAAATATATTATAACTGAGTAATCGCTTGAACGTTTGTGGCCGAACTTTTTGCAGGTGTTTTCAGTGAGTCATGATTTTTATTTTTATTTGCCATCTATGATGCTGCACCACCACTATCTTAAAAAACTTGAGCAACATTTCAATTGAAAAACATTATTCCGTTATTTAAAATTGCCAAAAGAATAAAGTAAGCAAACTAATAAATTAATGCCCCACAAAAGTTTTACTGCCAGCCTTGTGCTGAGCAACAATGAAAAAAAAATTGATTAAATTTTTTTCAAAAAGGGCTGAGACACAATTATAAGCTAATTAATAGTTTTTTGAAGTTACTCGGTATTGACTACATCACACTTTACAGCATAAAGTTCCAAGTATAGACAACTCCATTCAGGGTGACACAAGTAGTGCTTAGTACAGCTTGCCAACAATTTGTGCCCAACAACTTGTGCCCAACAACTTGTGCCCAACAACTTGTGCCCAACAACTTGTGCCCAACAACTTGTGCCCAACAACTTGTGCCCAACAATTTGTGCCCAACAACTTGTGCCCAACAATTGGACTGTTGCCAGCTAAAGCAGACTATTATAATAAAACAAAATATTTTCCATGAAATCCGTGTTTCCTATGGCTACATTCTGTGGTCCCAGTTTTAGTACAACTCATTTTCCAATTATCTTTACAATCCTTGCTTGCTTGCTCAATTCATTATAGCTTTCTTGCTTTAGTCACACACACTGTAAAGAATGTTTGCCCATCCTCACTGACACAACTATTCTACACTGTCCTCCTGCAGGGGCGTTTTGAGTTAAAAATCCAACCCCCTAACAAATTAGATAAAACCGCGCGAAGCGCGAAAAATTTTTTGTTAGGGGGTTGGAGGAATTTGTTAGGGGGTTGCCTGTTAGGGGGTTCACCATGAATGTTAGGGGGTCGAGTTTTATTAATGTCATACTATATTATTACTTATTAGCTAATGATTATTCTTTTTTCTAACTTTTGTAGTTTATTAAATTTAATGATGATAATGATAATAATAATTACTATTATTTTATTATTTATGTGTTTTATTATTTTGATTATTTATTGTTATTATTATTATTAATATATGCTTAATTTATCATTTTTTTAATTTTATAATAATAATAAATAATAATATAATTTGACTGCTTCAAATTATTATTAACTGTTATTTATAACAATTATTATTATAAATAATAATAATTAATTAATAACAAGTACTACTAACTAACTAACTACTATCTTATCTACTGTAACTATCGAATAAATAATATAATAATAATAATGATGATCATAAATAATAGTATTGGTGAAGTGGGGGAAAATCCAATCATTATAATAATAGTTACAGTAGTAGTAATAAGAAGTTTAACCACCAAGCCACATACAGACAGTTGTTAGTTGTTGCATAGCAGCTTTATTATTTTCGTGTTGTTTAATGTTGTTTAATAATAATGTAAAGAAATATTTCTTTATGGTAGAGCTTTTATCCAAAAGCACGAATATCCATTTATTTGATTGGTCAACCATATGTTCATGAGCCAATGATGTACCTTGTTACTTTTTTGATAACTTTATTGTTTTATCACAAGGGTGAGTCAATGTCAATCCACAAAAAATTAAAAGCATGTAGTTGGGCTAGGTCTATGTTTCATGTTGTAATGCTAAGATAACTCCAAACAACCATCAGAAGAAAAATCAATCCCCGCAAACCAAAACAATACCCGACAAATTTGACCCCCTAACGTTAGGGGGTTGGGAGTTGTACCCCCGACTGTTCGGGGGGTCGGGGGTACTCAATACGCCTCTGTGGATACCTCATTAGGTTCATTCACTAGGCCCCAAATCAGTGGCGGATCTGGACAGTCACAGAGGGGGGAGCCCGTTTGTAAAAAAATATTTCGGCGCGAAGCGCCGAAAATTTTCTTGGCCCTTTTTTAAAATAATTTGCTCTCCTACCGACTCAAAATTGGATCCCCCATGTACACTGTTGAAGAAACTGCTATGACACTGGATTCTAGAACCAGTATTTTGCAAGTTTCACAGATATTATAATACAACTGCCATTGTATAGCACCTAAAATGCATTTGAATCAAACCTAGGAAACAATAATAATAATTTAGAAAATAACAATACTTAAAAAAGTTTATTTATTTATAATGATGCTTATTATTATTTTAAATTAATATATTATAACAGTTATAATAATAACAACAAGTTCTTCAGTCATTATGATGACGTAACAGTTTAATTACTAAATATTATTATACACTATTTATCAATAATAAATTATTATTTTTATTATTACATTATTATAATAATAATAATTAACTACCATCATTTATTATAATTAAACTACTACATCATCATAGATCATCATCATAATAATAATAATAAACAATAATAATACACACAACGATAACAAAAAAGAATTACTTCAATGAGGATGATAATAATTAAATACTCATTTATAATTATTATTGTTATAATTATCATTAGTATTATTATTATAAAAAATGATAATAATTAATAAATAATATTTAACTGATAATAATAATTAATAAAATAATTAATAATAATAAATAAATAATAATAAATAAATAATAATAATTATTATTATTATAAATAATAATCGTTATTTATAATTGACAACTAATAGTAAAATTTGAGTTGTTGGTTGCATTGAATAAACGGCAAGTAGCAATGCTTACTTGAGAGCTGAAACTTTTGCAGAGATCAACCACTCTTGCAATGAAAAAAAATAATGGGACTTTTTCTTTATTAAATTTAATAATAATAATATTGGTAGTAGTAGCTTCTGCAATTTTGACGACCGACGTAAACTGAAAGACCTTGACCTTTTGGCTGAGCAGGTTTGCACCAAAAAGCAGACAAAATGTTTGCCCATTTGAACAACCCTGAACTAGAGTCAAAATTATTGGATCTTGGGTTATGTAGCTGTTTCTCACAATCATCTTTATTGATTAATAAGGGGCTTCTTATTACAAGAGATATCTAGAAGCTGATATAGATGGAAATTTTCAGCTAATTTCTCAGACAGTTTTTGCCTCATATTCATGGGTAGGGGGGGAGCCTGGGCTCCTAGGGCTCACCCCCCAGATCCGCCACTGCCCCAAATACTATGCAATAATAACTCAAGATCCACCAAACAAACAATACACAAACCATTTTGCAACTATTTGCTCCCCCAAAAGCTCCTAACCATCCAGCAGTCCTAAAAGCCTGTTTTCAAAATATTGCCAGCTGAGGATCCTCCTCACTCCTCACAATCAGAGTTCCCTTTTCGCAATCTAAGTTCACTCCTCACAATCTGGGTTCCCTCCTCACAATCAGAGTTTCCTCCTCACAATCCGAGTTCCTTCCTCACAATCAAGGTTCACTCCTCACAATCTGAGTTCACTCCTCACAATCTGAGTTCCTTCCTCACAATCAAGGTTCACTCCTCACAATCTGAGTTCACTATCCACAATCTGGGTTCATTCGTCACAATCTGAGTTTCTTCCTCACAATCTGAGTTCACTACTCACAATCAAGGTTCACTCCTCACAAGCTGGGTTCATTCGTCACAATCTGAGTTCATTTCTCCAACTCAAACAATAGCTAACAAGCTCCACAAATAATACCCCTGAGGAATCTGTTGCTGCAGCCTTTTATCAGCAAGCCCTTAGCACCCGTGCCTTATATTACCTACAACTACAGCTACATTTCCCTATCCAGGTACTCTCATCATAGCTGTTCAGTTGGTACTGAGGCATTTTGCAACTTTCTTCCTTTCATATGAGTTTCGTGTGTTACTGTCATCAAGTTGGGGTTCCTTGGGGTCTAAGGCCATTTTATCTATATTTGTATGTATATGAAAAACATTGGTCTGTTGATGTATGTATATAAAGAGAAGTGTACACTGTTGTAACAACATTCTATCAGACACATTTGATGTATGGTGAGGGTTTCAATTTTTCACTTGTTCTAATACTGGAGATTTGTATAGTGTTCAGTTTCTTCGATAACCGAGGTTGAAGTAAATCACACAAACGTCACACTTTGCTAATACCAGATGGTTCGAGTGTCTAATTAACACTTTGATTTTGGTTTATATCTCACAATGTTTCTTTCCGATATACATATATGGTATAGAACAAGAAAATCTTTCATGACAGCGTGTTTTGCAAATTAGTTGTCTCAGTAGAGACTGCTATAACCAATAGAGTATAGACTCCATCTGCCAGTCCTATTATACTAACACAACCAATAGAGTAGAGACTCCATATGCCAGTCCTATTATACTAACACAACCAATAGCTCCATATGCCAGTCCTATTATACTAACACAACCAATAGCTCCATATGCCAGTCCTATTATACTAACACAACCAATAGCTCCATATGCCAGTCCTATTATACTAACACAACCAATAGAGTAGAGACTCCATATGCCAGTCCTATTATACTAACACAACCAATAGCTCCATATGCCAGTCCTATTATACTAACACAATCAATAGCTCCATATGCCAGTCCTATTATACTAACACAACCAATAGCTCCATATGCCAGTCCTATTATACTAACACAACCAATAGAGTAGAGACTCCATATGCCAGTCCTATTATACTAACACAACCAATAGAGTAGAGACTCCATATGCCAGTCCTATTATACTAACACAACCAATAGAGTAGAGACTCCATATGCCAGTCCTATTATACTAACACAACCAATAGAGTAGAGACTCCATATGCCAGTCCTATTATACTAACACAACCAATAGAGTGGAGACTCCATATGCCAGTCCTATTATACTAACACAACCAATAGAGTAGAGACTCCATATGCCAGTCCTATTATACTAACACAACCAATAGAGTAGAGAATCCATATGCCAGTCCTATTATACTAACACAACCAATAGCTCCATATGCCAGTCCTATTATACTAACACAACCAATAGCTCCATATGCCAGTCCTATTATACTAACACAACCAATAGAGTAGAGACCCCATATGCCAGTCCTATTATACTAACACAACCAATAGCTCCATATGCCAGTCCTATTATACTAACACAACCAATAGCTCCATATGCCAGTCCTATTATACTAACACAACCAATAGCTCCATATGCCAGTCCTATTATACTAACACAACCAATAGCTCCATATGCCAGTCCTATTATACTAACTCAACCAATAGAGTAGAGACCCCATATGCCAGTCCTATTATACTAACACAACCAATAGATTAGAGACTCCATATGCCAGTCCTATTATACTAACACAACCAATAGCTCCATATGCCAGTCCTATTATACTAACACAACCAATAGATTAGAGACTCCATATGCCAGTCCTATTATACTAACACAACCAATAGCTCCATATGCCAGTCCTATTATACTAACACAACCAATAGATTAGAGACTCCATATGCCAGTCCTATTATACTAACACAACCAATAGCTCCATATGCCAGTCCTATTATACTAACACAACCAATAGAGTAGAGACTCCATATGCCAGTCCTATTATACTAACACAACCAATAGCTCCATATGCCAGTCCTATTATACTAACACAACCAATAGCTCCATATGCCAGTCCTATTATACTAACACAACCAATAGAGTAGAGACTCCATATGCCAGTCCTATTATACTAACACAACCAATAGCTCCATATGCCAGTCCTATTATACTAACACAACCAATAGAGTAGAGACTCAATATGCCAGTCCTATTATACTAACACAACCAATAGCTCCATATGCCAGTCCTATTATACTAACACAACCAATAGATTAGAGACTCCATATGCCAGTCCTATTATACTAACACAACCAATAGCTCCATATGCCAGTCCTATTATACTAACACAACCAATAGAGTAGAGACTCCATATGCCAGTCCTATTATACTAACACAACCAATAGCTCCATATGCCAGTCCTATTATACTAACACAACCAATAGCTCCATATGCCAGTCCTATTATACTAACACAACCAATAGAGTAGAGACTCCATATGCCAGTCCTATTATACTAACACAACCAATAGCTCCATATGCCAGTCCTATTATACTAACACAACCAATAGCTCCATATGCCAGTCCTATTATACTAACACAACCAATAGAGTAGAGACTCCATATGCCAGTCCTATTATACTAACACAACCAATAGCTCCATATGCCAGTCCTATTATACTAACACAACCAATAGAGTAGAGACTCAATATGCCAGTCCTATTATACTAACACAACCAATAGCTCCATATGCCAGTCCTATTATACTAACACAACCAATAGCTCCATATGCCAGTCCTATTATACTAACACAACCAATAGCTCCATATGCCAGTCCTATTATACTAACACAACCAATAGAGTAGAGACTCCATATGCCAGTCCTATTATACTAACACAACCAATAGCTCCATATGCCAGTCCTATTATACTAACACAACCAATAGAGTAGAGACTCCATATGCCAGTCCTATTATATTAACACAACCAATAGCTCCATATGCCAGTCCTATTATACTAACACAACCAATAGAGTAGAGACTCCATATGCCAGTCCTATTATACTAACACAACCAATAGCTCCATATGCCAGTCCTATTATACTAACACAATCAATAGCTCCATATGCCAGTCCTATTATACTAACACAACCAATAGAGTAGAGAGTCCATATGCCAGTCCTATTATACTAACACAACCAATAGTGTAGAGACTCCATATGCCAGTCCTATTATACTAACACAACCAATAGAGTAGAGAGTCCATATGCCAGTCCTATTATACTAACACAACCAATAGAGTAGAGACTCCATATGCCAGTCCTATTATACTAACACAACCAATAGCTCCATATGCCAGTCCTATTATACTAACACAACCAATAGAGTAGAGACTCCATATGCCAGTCCTATTATACTAACACAACCAATAGCTCCATATGCCAGTCCTATTATACTAACACAACCAATAGAGTAGAGACTCAATATGCCAGTCCTATTATACTAACACAACCAATAGAGTAGAGACTCCATATGCCAGTCCTATTATACTAACACAACCAATAGAGTAGAGACTCCATATGCCAGTCCTATTATACTAACACAACCAATAGCTCCATATGCCAGTCCTATTATACTAACACAACCAATAGAGTAGAGACTCAATATGCCAGTCCTATTATACTAACACAACCAATAGCTCCATATGCCAGTCCTATTATACTAACACAACCAATAGCTCCATATGCCAGTCCTATTATACTAACACAACCAATAGAGTAGAGACTCCATATGCCAGTCCTATTATACTAACACAACCAATAGAGTAGAGACTCCATATGCCAGTCCTATTATACTAACACAACCACTAGAGTAGAGACTCCATATGCCAGTCCTATTATACTAACACAACCAATAGCTCCATATGCCAGTCCTATTATACTAACACAACCAATAGAGTATAGACTCCATATGCCAGTTCTATTATACTAACACAACCAATAGGTCCATATGCCAGTCCTATTATACTAACACAACCAATAGCTCCATATGCCAGTCCTATTATACTAACACAACCAATAGCTCCATATGCCAGTCCTATTATACTAACACAACCAATAGAGTAGAGACTCAATATGCCAGTCCTATTATATTAACACAACCAATAGAGTAGAGACTCCATATGCCAGTCCTATTATACTAACACAACCAATAGAGTGGAGACTCCATATGCCAGTCCTATTATACTAACACAACCAATAGCTCCATATGCCAGTCCTATTATACTAACACAACCAATAGCTCCATATGCCAGTCCTATTATACTAACACAACCAATAGAGTAGAGAGTCCATATGCCAGTCCTATTATACTAACACAACCAATAGCTCCATATGCCAGTCCTATTATACTAACACAACCAATAGAGTATAGACTCCATATGCCAGTCCTATTATACTAACACAACCAATAGAGTAGAGACTCCATATGCCAGTCCTATTATACTAACACAACCAATAGAGTAGAGACTCCATATGCCAGTCCTATTATACTAACACAACCAATAGCTCCATATGCCAGTCCTATTATACTAACACAACCAATAGAGTAGAGACTCCATATGCCAGTCCTATTATACTAACACAACCAATAGCTCCATATGCCAGTCCTATTATACTAACACAACCAATAGCTCCATATGCCAGTCCTATTATACTAACACAACCAATAGAGTAGAGACTCCATATGCCAGTCCTATTATACTAACACAACCAATAGCTCCATATGCCAGTCCTATTATACTAACACAACTAATAGAGTAGAGACTCAATATGCCAGTCCTATTATACTAACACAACCAAAAGAGTAGAGACTCCATCTGCCAGTCCTATTATACTAACACAACCAATAGAGTAGAAAACCCATGCACCAAGAGTAGGAGAAGGAATAAAAAAGTAACACAAGGTCAACAGAGGTACATCTGTGGTATGTGCTTCAAAAAAGGTGTGGCGTTTTCCAGAAATCTGTTTCTACTATGCTACTTAGAGGAAGGGAGAGATGGAGAGCAGGGGTGGGGGTGAAACAGTGGGCAAGTGTAGTTAGGTAAAGGATAAGAAGTGGAGCAGGTGGGTGAAGGAAGAGGTGGGAGGTGAAGAGCGGGGCAAGAATAGAGCTAGCCGACAAATTTAAATAGGACAGGTAACACTGCTAAGGCTACAAAACTTTGAGAAAACCGTCTCTCAACTAGGGGTAGCTCCATTTTACAATAGGTTTTTACAGTGCTACAAGTAACGGTGTCTGCATCAATTGTGTTACGCTTCTTGTAGCGTTATGGGATAGTTCTCAAGGCCCTGGGAAAGGATTAGAAATAGTGAATAACAATCTTCTGGAACAAAGAGTTTACAGCTAATCTGGGTTATACTTGTCATTATGGTGGAGAAAATTGCAGCTCATTTGGAGATTAGGTTGGGCATTTGAGGGTTGAGGAATGGACGTTTGATCTTGGGGTCAAGCTGTAGAAAGGGGCTAAAGTGTAAGGGGTAACAGGTAACAGCGGGGGTTTGGGGTTTTCTGCACAACATTAGGGCTCTCCATAGGTTGGGATTTGGGGCTGTAACTTACCTTGATAGACCGAGCTTTGCCCGTGCTGAATAGGGCATATGAGGCTGCGGAAACTTGCAATAGCCATAACCAACTTTTTTATGCTGGATAGACTTGGATGTATTTATCTATTTAATATGTTAAGTTTTAAGTTTTTTGAAGATGTCTTTGATACTACTTATTGCTTGGTCATAAGATATGAATCCCTTTCATGCTAGGGTGCCCTTCTGAGGGCTTTCTCGAGTGTTTAGGTATTTAGGTATGTTTCCATCATTTTATTGTATTCATAATCTTATTTGGCACACTGGGTGATTCTTTTTTTTGTTTATACTTTTTGGGCTTTGTTAAATAGAACATTCTAGAATGCAGGTTCGGCACAAGTGTTTGTAACACTGTTCTAGTCAGTTTTCTGATTGCTCCAACAATGTATTGTAGTAGATTTCGTAGCGTGGCCGTTACATTCCAATCATTATAGTAAACAAATTCAGCTGAGCTGAGCACTAGTGCGTTGTGCGCACACAATGCACCCAGGGAAGCGCTAGCTAAAGCCTGGCTCTCAATAGAGCAAAAATCGTACGATTTTTGGAGTTGTGCGACTTCTACAATTGTACACTTATTAATCTTGCATTATCTCTAGAGCTGTAATAGTCGTGCACCCTTGCGATCTATATCGCAGGAGTTTGTCGCTGCCAAACTATCACGACAGGCAAGGCAAGATAGTGGGTTATTAGTTTTTGGAAACCTAGTCTTGCGATATCCTGCGATCTGATTGGCTTGACCTACAAAAATATCATTGGCTCATGAACATTTAGCCTAAGTTTTAGGCCAACATTTGAGGCATATGTGTATTTTCATTGAAATATAAATGGGTTTATATTTCAATGTTTACTTTGCTTGGATTAGCTGTGTGTTTTTTTATTGGGAGTTGCATGCCCCATTGTTATCTTGGTAACTTTTGAATGGATTTCATTGGATGATGATTGGTTTAGTGAGCGGGGTTTTTTGTGCTGGTTTAGGCCATAGACCTATAGACCTATGGGTTATAGGTCTATGGTTTAGGCCAACAAACCAGCACAAAAAACCCTGCCCACTAAACCAATCATCCAATGAAATTCATTCAAAAGTTGCCAAGATAACAATGGGGCATGCAACTCCCAATAAAAAAAACGCACAGCCTATTCCAAGCAAAATGCACATATATGCCTCAAATGTTGGCCTAAAACTTAAGCTAATGAACATGTACAGTGGCTTGGTTAGAATTATTATTAGCCATACTGATTACATCTGTATGGCTTTTGTTTTAGCTGGTTTTATTATTATTTTTCATTCGCCGCACTCTAACCAATAGATTTCAGTTTCTGTATGCCTCTATAACTCCAGATTCGCTAATCAGAAGAACTCTATAAAAATTAGTTGGTTACATAGGGGCACATCTGGAGATTTACGAAACATTTTTTTCCTAGTTAAGAAAGTCACCATGTCACAGCTATTCCACTTTCCGCACGCCTCTTCAACAGTCATTTTGGTTCAATAAATGCTAAATAACTCTGTTACTTTTCATCAAAACTGCATGATACTTATATGAGGGTGTGCGGCTATGGTAGATGTACACAGGCATCAAAATTTTTCAATAGCAAGTTTACAATTTTTTGAAGGAGAGGAAATTTTTAGTGAATTTCAGAAAATTCGAACTTTTTTACTTGAAGAAATTCCAATCTAAACTGTTGTAATACAAGTAGATATCACATGTTTTCTCACAGAAGGAGCCTATTAGGACGTAGAGTCATGACACAACGTCGTTAAGTGAGCTGCAGTTGGACCAACGACGGCGTGCACTGAGCTTCGTCATGACACAACGTCATAGTCCATTCAAATGAATAGAGGCATTAGCTTTGAGTAACTTGCTTGGAATGTTGCCAAGTGCACTTGTACTTTTACAGACCATTTAGAGAGTTGCCTGCCATCTCTGAGAAGAAAACTCCGAACAAAACCCTTATATTGCTCTTTAACTTTTGAACCGTTTTTCGGAAGTCACTAAAACTTTTTTTAATCAAAATCGTGTGTGCATGTTTTACAGCAAATAATGCAGCATATAATGGTTTCACACCACAACACTTTCTTTTATTAAAACTCAAAGCAATACCAGTTTTTATTGGTTCTTACGTTCATGATAACCGATCTTGGAAGACACTTTGATTCAGTCATATTGACTAGTATTCCGCAAAAAGTCATGGACAGCAGTAATATAAGAGCAGAACTGTGGTGTTTGTGTGTATTGGTGTTAAACATTCTACTACAGAGAGGACAACTCTTAAATGATATGTACATTTATCATCAAATTGCGCAGTTGGTCTCATCAAAATGTTATGTTGTGTCACTATAGTCATTGCCAAGAAAATTTGAAAGTTTGGTTGAGAGGGTAACTCCTAAATTAAATTAGTTTCCGTCTTGATCAGGGACTTTAGTAGTATAAAAACAGTTTGATGCGTTCATAATACCTGAAGCCGTGAGCTGCTTACTTGGAAAGCTGCCAAGTTTCTTTGTATCATGTAAACTTACTAATAGTTGCCTATTTATTCAGATACGGAGAGGATAACTCCTCAAAAAAGGCATTTTGCTCCATAACTTTCGAACCGCTAGTCAATTTTCAATAATTTTTTCTTCGTCAGACCTTGTATTATCCTGTATGGCTTTTAATTTTCTCCACAGAGAAAGTAACTTTTTCTAGTTACTATTATTATTATAATTAATAATAATAGGATTTTCCCTCACTTCACTACTATTATTTAAATCATTATTATTATTTACAATTAATTGTTATAATTATAAATTGGTTAGTGCAAGTGGGCTGCATGCGCTGCGTGAGAATCAACAATCTCTCCGGTTGATAGAACGTCAATGGGATATTTGCGGTTTTGGCTCAAAGTAGGTTTACATTTTTTTAAATAAGTCAGGACCTAAGGCTCGCAGAACAAAAGTTCAAAGTTCATTAGATACAGAAAAGCCGAAGTAAACTCACCTTCAAATGTCCTCTAAAAAGCCGCATGGTACTGGTGTGTATTATTTGAAATGATCTCTCAAATCGCAAATTTCCCAGCACTCAGAAACTTTTTTAAATGTTTTGAGCCGACAATTTGTTTGCCACTTTCACCATGAATCAATTGATGTGTTGTTTATTTGTGTTTCATTATTTGATATGATATTTTAGAGTTTTTTAAAAAATAATTTTTGCTGTAAATTTTCTCCGTTGACAATTACAATGTATAGGCCAAAAATCACATACCACGTGAGCATAAAACAATACGGGTGGTATGTGCGCCCAGTGTTCTGTGTTCGATGAATGTGTAATGCATGAGGCTATAATAAAACACTCATCAATCGATTATTAATGTTATTTACAATAATAAATTTTATATTATAGTTATAGCATAATTTCATTTCAATGCATAATAAATAACAACGATTGATAACAATTTTGTTTTTGGTGGGTGTATGAAAATCATATAACATCAATTGTGGCAGATATGATTTACAATTATCATGTTAACACACTTTTCTTAATCATCAAAACTATAATAATAAAATAAATAATAATAATAATAATTTTTTATTAGTTATTTATATAGTTACAGTTACCAGTAGAGAAAATTATATATATATATATATGTAATAATAATATTACATTGTACTATAGAAAAAAATTATCTTCCTCTGTGTCTGTGCTCTTCTTCTTCTTATGCACTCTATCTATGTTGTCCTGTAAAATATGAAAGTATAATAATAAATATTTATTTATAATATTATTCTGGGACAGTTTTTCTCAATTATTATTATTACTACTACACACAGGGGTACTGCAGTGAGTAGTAGTTGCAAGCATGTCTCTTTGCCTAAGTCCACTACTATCAAACACCCTACATAAACCAAGGGATATCAACTTTTGACCAAAATCAAATTTCAAACCTCTGTATGTATCTCTCTTTACAGACATGATACAGCATAAATATTTCGTAGACAGATTGACTGACCACAGATCTACACATTCCAATCAAAAAAATTGTAAGCTCACCTCAATGTGAAAATTATTAAGCTTTTTCTTTCAGAAACTTGAAGATTTCCGTACACACGGGCAGCAGAGGTCTTGTCTGTGACGTCAATTCCTAGCCCAGTTTCTTTTTCTTCCACATCCGGGACGCTCCCATAACCTATCCAAAAGCACAGTTATTAATGATGCTCAAACTACACACAGTTTGTGGGCGGAGCTCAACTATCTATCTCAGCTAATCCCATGTCTCAAATCATATTTTGCCCGTGTGTACGGAAATCTTCAAGTTTCTGAAAGAAAAAGCTTGATAACTTTCACATTGAGGTGAGCTTACAATTTTTTTGATTGGAATGTGTAGATCTGTGGTCAGTCAACCTATCTACCAAAGATTTATGCTGTATCATGTCTGTAAAAAGAGATACAGAGGTTTGAAATTTGATTTTGGTCAAAAGTTGATATCTCTTGGTGTATGTAGGGTGTTTGATAGTGGACTTAGGCAAAGAGACATGCTTGCAACTACTACTCACTGCAGTGCCCCTGTGCTACTACACAACAACTAAGCAAGGGCCGTACGCTTTTCTATATAGCGTCACGCTCGACTGATTCGCCTGCGTTGTTATAATAGTATGTTTATGCTTACGCATTTAGTATAAATCAAGTAATGCCGATATGTTACATTATACGAGGTCAAAGTCTTCATTCCTACGGACACGAGATGTTTTTTAAGAGCCGGCTCTAGCGACCTCTACAATTATTACACTTTATACTAGGAAGTTTTGCCAACCTATATGTCGATATATAATCCTATTCACTTATAACATGGTGGCAGCCGTTTAATGATCCAATTTTATAGAATGGATGGCATTTCTCCCCTAGTTCTTTGAATCTCTGGGCCAGTGATTTATCCAGTGAGTGGCGCAAATGGGTCCGAGCGTTTGAGGACTACTTGTTGGCCATTAATGTAATTGATAATGCTGTGGCCGTTGAGAGAAGGAAGTTGGCATTGTTTCGCCATGTTGGTGGAGAAGATGTGCGTGAGGTTTACTCTCAAATGGAGTTTTTAGATGAAACAGATCCAGATGATGTGAAAGTGATAGGTGAGGGAGAGAGAGGTAGGCAGTTGGAGGATGTAATCAAAAAGTTTAATTCCTATTGTAACCCACGTACCAGTATTATAGTGCAACGTTTGGAGTTTCACTCAGCTAAACAAGATGGTGAACAATTAGATGTGTTTTTGATGCGTTTGCGTCGAGTAGCGGAAGGCTGTGATTTTGGAGACCAGCGTGATAATTTGGTCAGGGACAAACTGCTATTTGGGTTAGATGATGTAGGGATGAGAGACCGGCTTATGAGAGAGTCACATGAGAAGCTAACCCTTGATTACGTTATTAAGGCAGTTCGAATTGATGAGACAGCTAAACAGCTAAAGGCTAACAATATACCAGTCAACCAAACGCAGGCAGTTAGTAGTAGTGGCAACAGTGACATTAGTGCAGTTCACAATTCCAAAAATGGTTTTAGGAAAAATGTTAACTTAGAATATGCTGGTGGTAGCAAGTGTGTGAAATGTTGCAGGTGGCATGCTCCACGTAACTGTCCGGCCTATCGTTCTAAGTGTAGGACATGTAATAAGGTTGGTCATTGGGCAGGTAGCAGTGTGTGTGGGTCACAAGAGGAAGCCGAGGTGACGGCCGAGAAAACAGTTGTGACGCTGAGTAACCCCAGCCCTAGCAGTAATGTTGACAATCCAGGTCTATGTATGAATAGTATAGAGATCAATAGTGTTGAGTCACATAAATCATGGTATAGTAACATTCGTGTGACAACTGCTAACTTTAAGAAGACCATTCGTTATAAATTAGATACAGGTGCGGCTTTGACAGTCTGTGGTCCTGGTGTGGTACGTGGTGAAATTAAGCCAACAAATAAGTCTCTTTTTGGACCGAGTCGTACTAAGCTCAACTGTCTAGGAATTATAAATGCAGAGCTGGCAGTAGATGACAACACGATAGTTAGAGAAGATATTTAAATTGTAGATAACCAAGGTACACCTTTACTTAGTCCCCAGGCATGCGAGCACCTTAGCTTATTCTCAGTAAATTCTTCATTGTGTGAGGTTGGAGCTGTGCAGGTTGATGAGAGCTTGTTTTCAGGATTAGGAAAACTACAAAGAGAATATGCAATTACTGTCAAGCCTGGCTAAGCCCTTCACTTTGTACGTTCCACGACCTATTGCTTTTCCATTGAGGAAACTCACAGATGATGCTCTTGACAAAATGGTTAGTGAAGGAGTGATAACTCCGGTCATTGATGAACCTACTGAGTGGGTGACCCCGATGGTGGTTGTACCTAAGGCTAAAGGTAAGCAGGTACAAATATGCACTGACTTTAGTGAGTTGAATAAATTTGTTGTTAGAGAAGTTCATCCCATGGCTACAGTTCAGAGTAGTCTTGCTATGTTAGGCCGGGCTCGGATATTTTCCAAGATTGACGCCAACAGTGGGTTTTGGCAAATCCCATTGAAAAAGGAATCCAGTCATCTCACAACCTTTCTCACTCATCGTGGGAGGTACCGTTACTTACGGTTACCTCAAGGATTATACAGCGCACCAGAGATCTTTCAGTCGGAGATGAACCGTATTTTAGGTGATATTGATGGAGTGGTTATCCACATGAATGATGTTTTGGTGTTCGGAGATGACCGTCAACAACATGATAACCGGTTATCTGGGGTGTTAAGATGTTTAAAGGAGACAGGAATGACTCTCAACAAGTCCAAGTGTCAGTTTGCTAGTGAGTCAGTTGAGTTTTTGGGCTATCGTATAGATCAAGAAGGGATACACACTGGCCAGCGTGTGCAGGGCATCATAGATTTCCCTGAGCTACAGAATGTTACAGCTGTGCATAGCTTTTTAGGACTGGTCAATCAATATGCTAGATTTTCTAGCCGGATAGCCGATCTCAGTGCATCATTGCGCGCTCTTCTTAAGAATGCAGTAGATTGCTACCAAAGAGGAATTTAAGCATGCTCCTGTTCTAGCTGCATATGACCCTACTAGTAAAACTATTGTTACTTCAGATGCTAGCGGTAGTGGAATTGGTGCAACTTTGTGCCAGATTCAGCCAGATGGTTCTCATAGAATGGTAGCTGCAGCAAGTAGATCATTGTTGGATGCTGAGACAAGATATGCTGCTATAAAGAAAGAGGCTCTTGGCCTGTGCTGGACGATGGACAAGTTTTCTACATACATATTAGGAATGGCTGATGTCATCATAGAAGCTGATCACAAGCCTTTAATTCCTTTGCTGGGAAATATGTTTCTGGACCGGCTACCCCCTCGAATTTAGAGATTCAAGCTGAGACTTCAGAGGTTCCATTATTTCATCCAACATATATCAGGCAAGAATAACACATCAGCTGATGCCTTGTCAAGGTACACTGTGAGAAGTGCTGATGAAAGAGACTTGCTTTTTACCGAGGACGTGGAACATCATGTAGCAGAGACAGTACAGTTGAATGCTTCTGATACTCGACTGGAGATATTGAGGACCGATCAGAAAAATGATGAAACTCTTAGCAAAGTTCGACATCATGTAGAGAATGGATGACCACTATATTTGTCATCAACGGATTCTCTTCTCAAACCATACTTTGAACACAGGAATTTGCTGACTCTAAACAAAGATATCCTGATGTCAGGTAACAAGATTGTTATTCCCCTATGTTGGCGAAATAAAGTTCTCCAAAAGGTCCACCAGGGATACTTTGGCATATCTAAATGCCAAGATTGTGCTAGGCAGGCAGTATGGTGGCCGTCAATAAGGAAGTCTATCGAAGAGATGGTTAGGTATTGTCAAGTTTGTGCGAAGGAAGATAGAATTCCAAAAGAACCTTAGAGACCAACTGCTACTCCGAGCAGACCGTGGGAGATGGTTGGTTCTGATATGTTTCATCTAGACGGTGATGGTTACTTGCTGGTGGTAGATTATTATTCACGTTACCCTGAGATGGTCAATTTAGGCATTGATGCATCTGCACAGAATGTTGTTAACCAACGCCAGATCATATTTGATCGGCATGGCATTCCTGAATATTTGATTTCAGACAACGAGCCCCAATATACAGCTAAACAATTTAAAGACTTTGTTGAGGGCTACAATTTCAAGCATATAACTAGCAGCCCTCATTACCCAAGAAGTAATGGTGCTGCTGAACGTATGGTTCAGACAGTCAAGAATCTGCTTAAAAAGAGTGTCGGGGATCCACAGCTGGCATTGCTGTCATGTAGAGCAATTCCAGTAGTTAATTTGTATTCTCCTGCAGAATTGTTGATGGGTCGCAGATTAAGGACAACAGTGATTTGTCAGCCAGATGGTTTACTCCCAAAGTCTGTGGATCATAATGGTTTTATTTAACGTAATGAGGAGTACAAGTTGCAAATGAAGGAACAACATGACAATCGATATGTTAGGCCTCTGCGCCCTCTATCGAAAGGAGAGAGAGTCTGGTTTAGAAGCAGTAATTCAGATAAAGCATTAACAAGTGGAACAGTGCTTTTCCCTCCTAACGATGTTTCGAGACAACACAAGGTCCAATCTGACAATACACAGAATGCTTTAACATGAAATCGGTCAGCCATCATTACTACACGTTCTGGATGTCAGGTGAAACCTCCTGTTTGACTTATCAAGGAAGAATAATATCTTATATTAACATTGATGACTATGTGCTTCTACAGGTCGTAGATGACACAAAAAGCATACGCTATAGTTTAGTTCGTTTGCATATTTACACATTTAGTTGTTACCTCACCTCTCACAGACTGTTCGTCATATGAGCTCAGGGGGGGATGTTATAATAAAGATGTTTATACTTAGGCATTTTAGTATAAATCGACTAATGCCGATATGTTACATTATACGAGGTCAAGGTCGTCATTCCTATGGACACGAGATGTTTTTAAGAGCCGGCTCTATCAACCTCTGCAATTATCACACTTTATACTAGTAAGTGTTGCCAACCTATACGTCTATATATAATCCTATTCACTTATAGCAGGAACCAGGCTTTAGACAAGCATGGGCTTTCATGGTTGAAAGCACTGAGTAGCAGCGGAAGCGTTGAGTCAAGCCTGTAGCCTACAGATGAGCCAAGGTCGCCTGTACTCCTGAGGACTGGTAATTTTCCATGATGTCATTATGTAGCGTGTACAGAACTCATGCGAGCGTAGCGTATATTAAGACAAAAGGATTTATATGTAAATTCATCCCGCACGGTTTTTTCAATTTTCGAAATATTTCTGCGTGGCTAATTTTTTAATAATTTGGGGCCAGAAGATGCTAGAAAGAAAATTTAAAAAGGTATCAAGCGGAAACCATTTACCTCACAGGCTTAGCCAATCATTGCACTGCCTACATAGCTGTGGACTTCAAAAATAACGGGTGGAAAATGCATTGTAAACCTGCAATTTCCTATTGCGCCATGGGCCCTTCAGATTTCAGTATATGTCATTCAGATTCTCTGTTATTTTACCTACGCAGTGGTATACTATTTATCATAGAACAATCGCGTGATGCAGACAAAAAGATAATTTTACTGGAAAGTCGAATTTAAATAAATAAAAAAAAATTCTATAGCGTACCATTAGCTAATTAGCGCGACGGATGGTCATGCGTCACTGATTTCGCATCACCGCAACAATACTATTGTCAGCAATGCTTACTTACCGTGACCACAAACCATTGTTTTTTTAAGCAAAGGTACTTTTTCTCAAGTATTTTCTGAGACAATCACTGGTGTGACACAAATAACTTTTGCACCATTGGATGGACAACAAATTTTTCTAAAAGCTGATGCTCTATTTGAGAAAAAATTGTCAAAATAAAAATTGCACTTTTGCTAGCTGCATTATGTATTTTGAACTGTAGCGGTTAACTAGTTTCTTTTGTGCTAGCCTGTGCTTGAATTGTGTCATGATTATTCTTTTGTGCCAGTTTGGCATTAGCCAATCATATGTATCAGATTTCAACTGTGTTTTCAATAGGGGAGCTTTTCGCCCAAGCGGCAGATCTGCTTGTGCGCTTGACAGAGAGTTATCTTCTGCGGGCTTTTGTGACATTCATACAATACAGTGTATCAAGTCTGGCCGGTTGCTGACTTGTTAGTTGTTCATCTGTGTCAGTGGATAGTAGCGTGTAGGCTATATACCACCCAGGCAGCGAATACGGAGCCAATATACTACCTCACCGGTAGCGCTCCCGACCCTGTACTACGGTTATAGCTACACGGCACACATCAGGTGTGAGCGACAGAACAGTGCAGTAAGCTGTTACAGAGCATCACGCTGTCAACTCTCTCTGGTAGTCTTCGGTAAAGGAAGTATAACTGCTGAGACAATATAAATAGCTAGTATTTATTACTACAAATGTTGTGGTAGATTCTGGTGCATGTCAGTTGTAAACTGCTTGTTTGCTATCAAACACCAACAATCAGTGAGCTAGAAGTCCACCCTCAGCCATTGTAACAGTGCTGTGCCGCTGGAATAACTTACTGTGCCGGTGGCACAGCTTGCAGGGCCAGTATTGACCACTGCAGGGTCGATAGTGACTCCTGACAGACACAGTATGGTGATACTGAGCCGGTACAAGATGGTCACCTTAGCCGAGGATCTCCAAAACCACCTCGGAGATTACTTAACCCTAGTGGCAGAAGTACCCTTCCTTGGATTACCAATTGTAACAACCACAGGCTAGGTAGAGCCTTGAAACCATGCGAAGTCAATACTTGGACACTGGAGATGCGACTCCGCCCTTTAGCCACTTGGCACCATTTACATTTGATCGCATTCTATCGCATGATTTGTTGGTTATTTATAAATCGATCGTTATCGGTCTAAGTACCTCCCGTGCATGTACTGTTATATCTGATATGCAAATCACTTCCTGCCAGCCTGCCTATATAATGGCTGGACCTTCTGCACCTCAGTGCATTCATTCAGGTCTTGCCAATCACCCTAGTGGAAAGCTACCCTAGGACTCTGGTATTGATGAGTAAAGCCATTATTCAAATAGCGCTCTGTGCAGTTTGTCTGAGCCATGGCTCTGTGCTTGCCAACTGATCCGGCAGTAAATGATCATAGTTGTCACTGTCATACCGGCACAGCATTTCCTCTGGAGAGAGTTAGAGTACTCGAGATTAGTGGAATTTTGTGGAAACCAGACCGACATCCATTACAATATGTTTAAAGGGGTCGTGCCACGCCGAAAATAGACGACATATGTTTGTAGAGTTATCTCCGACAGTGAAAAATGGAATCGCTGGTGTAATCTATAATAATAAACTTTAATATGCAAAAATACAATATATGCAATAATAAAGAATGCAATATAACTCAGCGAAATAAATTTCATGAATTATTTCATAAATTTAGCTTTTAACCAAATTTATTACTGTTTTTTAATAAAAATCTTTTTGTTTATTTCACGGGTAGCTATACAAATAACAACATGGCCGACGCAGGTTGCAAAAGAAAAAAAAAGAGAGAAGGAAAAGCTATATCGGGCTCCCGAATGTTGAGGTTGATGTGATTAACTATATAATTACAATTAACTAAAGGTAATTAGATTCAGTTGATTTGTAAATGTATGTAATGTAGATGATTGAAGAAGAATCAATATTGAGCATCCATCAACAACAGAATAAATAATAATAAATTATTATTATTTATTATAATCACATCAACCTCCTCAACATTCGGGAGCCCGATATAGCATTCCTTGCAGTAGTGCTCCTGATGCTGAACAAAGACCTGAATTTCATGACAGTGATGCATCTTCCGAAGGTTATGGGTTAGAACCACAGTATACAGAAGCTAAGATTGCAGAGATCCACTATGCTGACAACTACTATGATCCAGGAGGTTTAGAGTGATTGTCACCTACCACTTGTCCTAACCTAGTACACTTGCTTCCTTATCTAACGGCTCTTTTCAGAGTCACCAATTCATAGAGTTGTTCATGAACACAATTAATTACTGCTGTTACAACTACTATACAAAATAAACTTCATTCAGATTGGCTTGTGTGAAGGATTTCAGCCTATGTATTATTCGGTGAATATTCCAGTCATTCACCTGCCTGCATGCAGACATTGGCTGATAAAACCGTAAGTTTATCGTTAATATTGTAAAGGCCAATGTGCTGTTGGGAAATATATTTTTATCGATCTTCAAGATTAATTAATCAAAATTAGTTTGGCATTATAAATATACATAGTTCATCCAAATGAAAAGATTACTGAATGACATAACTATAAATTTATGTTCAAAAACTCGGTTGACTGTTGTAGCCCATTTACCAAAGCAATAGCAGAGGCTAGATTTTCAATTGCGATTAATTTTAACACTGCGATAATTTAATCCTAATTAATCTTTCATGTTATTGACACGATAATAAAAAACATACCAGCGACAAAGTTACAACGAACAATAAATAAATTTTTTTATTGTTTTATAAACATATATACAACAAGGCACCATGTAATAGCATTCATACAATATTATCACAGAATTAAAAAAATGACATGCACAGAAATTTATCTCATCAATCATTAGACTAACCTTATATTATATAAATTGAATATGGAAGCTACAAGTGAAACATATGCCATATGGTGTTTTAATGCAAATAGCTGTTAGACAGGATAAGACACCATCCAAGCAACTATCGCACAACAATTTAATAATGGCATGGGTAAAAAATATGAGCCTCATCTACAACACTGGGTTATATGCTAAGCAGTAGGAAATGTTACAACATATCTACAAGCATGTCAGCCACCTATTAGATTCATCTATCACAAAGTATTGACCAGCAATTGTGATAGACTACTCACAGAGAGCACCTCGTGAAGGTTAAAGTGACTATAGCTCACCTTCCAGTTCGGGGGCGGGCACCAACCTACTAACGCCACGCACACCCTACCTGGCGGTGCACAAGGAAGTGATGGCGAGGGTACTTAGCCCTTATTCACCCTGACGCACAATCACTCCCAAGCCACCCTTTTACCGTCTCTACACAAACGAGAATCTGGTTTCGTGCAGAGCAATAGCAGCCTCCTTGTCTTTTACAACATCTAGAGCATCTGTCATGGTGATAGGTGCTGTTGGCAGATGCAGAGTGGAATCAAATTCCTCGTCTTTCATCATACGCAGCACTACAGCCTGAAGCTTCCGGACATAGTCTACAAAATAGCAAGTAGTAGCTAGCAAATGTATACGTTAGCAGCTATCCAGAAAGTATCACCATCATCTATTCTCCATTGGCACACTTTTTCACATGAATTGTTTTCCCATTGCACTGACTGACTAATGATACATATAGCATGCAGTAATACTTGTATAGATAAGAGCTAATACATATAGCATGCAGTAATACTTGTATAGATAAGAGCTAGTACATATAGCATGCAGTAATACTTATATAGATAAGAGCTAGTACATATAGCATGCAGTAATACTTGTATAGATAAGAACTAATACATATAGCATGCAGTAATACTTGTATAGATAAGAGCTAGTACATATAACACGCAGTAATACTTGTATAGATACCTTTCACCACATGCCAGCAATCAAACTAGTGTGCCACTCTCGGCTCTTCCTGCGCAGTCCGCATGTAGGCATTGATGCCAGGGTGCCTGTCCGTTACCACATGCTTGATGATTAGCTTGCTCTTTATCTCCCCCAGGCCTTCAACAAACACGTGCTTCTCCATGGCAACACTGGAGTTGTTAGTCTGACTCCTCTAAAAAATGGAAATATCCCGACGCGTGTGAAAGAATGTGACCAGACACAATGCCGGGCTAGATATTTGTATTTTTTGGGCAAGCCATTTTTATGCATACAAAAGTTAAACAACCATAATAGTTATTTGCAGTCAGGCAATATGTTACACTGTATAATTTTGCATTTCTATGAAGTATATTGTATGCCATGAGTGTGTAACAACTTCCAACAACGACATTTTATAAAACAAAACATCAAATATTATAACAGAATTACCTTGTGATTAATGTTTCTTCGCAACTTAGCACAAGAGTGCCATAATAATACATAAGGACAACTCAGTAAAGTCAATCAAAAATAACAAGCGTAGTTAATTAGTGCATCTAAAAATTGCAATGACACGACAGTTGTTACATGTAGACGAACAGTTCATCGTGTTATGCATACTAAAAGTAATACAGTATCATTATGCACTTTACAGACATTCAAATTTCAACCTAAGAAAGTGGTAACCACCACCACAATGACTACTTGTCTGTCTCCTATAAATTCCATTTATGATGTTCTTGTTTATTGCTTTCGATTATTATAATTTACAATAGTAAGATAACAATTATTTGATCGTAATTATCTATTATAATAATATTGCATATCAAATACAATCAATAAAATTTCAATAGCAGAAAAATGAAGAATTAAAACTAAAACAACAACAACAACCTGATGATAAACAACAAGAACCTCTTGCAGTTGCAGCAACAGTAGTAGAGGAAAAATAACTTGTAATTTTTATTAGAACACTGAACTACTACTACTATTATTAGTTAGTAGTACTACTACTTCTCGATTATTTATAAGTTAATTTATATAAATTATGCAAATTAATCCTAAAAAAAACTTGGCATAATAATAAAAATCAGTATTGTCATAGTAGTATCAGTAGTAACAACAAGTAGTACAATAATGTAGGTAGTAGCATAATAATTTTGTTGCCGTCTGTTGTGTTTTTTCTTTGTATGTATATATACTTATACACTACTACTGCTGTTGTAGTATAAGTACATATAATAATACAAACAATAATAATTATTATAATAATACTACTACTACTGTTAGTAGTATTATTATTATTTATTATATATTATTGTAGTAGTAGTTGTTGTTATATTATTATATTTGTAATATTATTACTTGTTATTTTTTGTTGCAGTATTATATGTATGTATGTATTATTATTATTTATATAAATATTTATATATAGTTTGTTTATTATAATAAATATATAATATATATTTAATTAATAATAATTATTATAATAAATAATAATAATAAATTTATATTTATTGATTATTATAATTATATGAATAGTAGTAATAAAATATAATAATAGTAGTAATAGTTTTTAAGCAAGGGGTAAGTAGGTAGTTAGTAGTAATAACTTACTCGTTACTACTGCAACTAACAACAACTACTACTACCTACCTTCCTACGAAGAAGTTGTTGTTTGTTAGTTAGTAGTAGTAGCAAGAAGAAGAAGCTAGCAAAACTAACTACCATTATAAAATAAGATGTAGTATGTATTGGCATCACACCTGAGCTGAGTAGCGAGATTCTAAATAGCATAAAATAGTAAACCCAAGGGCCAAGAAGGTATATAGTAGTTGTTGAATGGAGTGTAAATCACAGGCGAGGAGCTGAAGCAGCACAAGTAGTAGTACTAATAGGAGGAGCGGGTTGACGCAGTCTGCGGTCACGTGCATAGCTAACAACAACTGTGCTGCTCATCATTTTATTGGGGGTTTTGGTATCCCACTCTCTAGTAATTCAAAGAACACCTCTGAGGCTACAACCAAAGATTACATATATCATAGCAATATCTTTGATAAAACGGCGGACACCTTTGGCAATAGCAATCCTATCAAAGTCAACAGGCACCTGCTGACTTTTCAAAACCCCCCAAATAATTCTAGAAACCATTCAAATATCATTTTTTATGATTCAGTATAGTGCTTGCAACCAGAATTTTTATAGAACGACCTATAACTAGTCAAACAAGCCAATTTTTTGGTTTTCTGCTTTATAGCGTTATATGACTTGCGCCGTCTATTTTTCTAAAAGTCGTTTAGGTCAGCCGCAATTGCGTCTATATGAATGAGAGCGGGGAGGAGAACGCAACTCCAACAAATAATTTTATTATTATCCAGAACTGATACAGACAAAAGCAATTGAAATTTGGTAAAAACACCGTGGCACAACCCCTTTAATAATATGCAGAAGAGCCTCATCATAGTATCAAATAATTTTTCATTATGTATACATACTTACGAGGACAGTATCAGACATAGATGTAATAATATATCATCATATATACATATGATAATCATATTATACTGGTGATGCTTTACAGATACAAACAAAGGTATGTCTGATAAATCATACTAAAATGTCAAAACTCTGAATCACATTGACTGTTATATAAAAACCGTTGAACAGTATTCAACTGCTGTGTGCAATAGATATCACTTTATGTTATTTTTGTACACATTACAAATAACTTTATACTGCTTTTGTTGTACTGTAATGGAATTTGCCTAGTGTGGCCAGTCATTGGTCAGTGTATCTACTTGTTTTGATCAATAAGCAATGCACGTGTGAGCGAGCAATGGAGCGTGAGATGCGCTAGCTAAGTAAGCTCAGGCTTGTTTAGTTGATAGCACTGAGTACGAAGCAGATGAGCCAGGCGCCTTACTATAGTCAAGATCAGTACGATATGGATTCAAGCTAAGGATTACTATGACGAACAATGGTCTGACGTCACTTATTATTATTATCACTTTGAATATTGGCGGCTAACCAGTTAACAATCTGCCTATGCATGTGGTTTTTTATCCTTAGCCAGCTTTTTATGGTTCATCTTTTTCTGCAGTGCCAGTTTATTATTATCCAATCATGTATCTTGCTTTTCAAGTGCTATGATTTCTTATAAATAGTGAAGCATTTCGCCCAGCGTTCAGTTGTTAGTTTAGTTTTGCCAGAGAGAGTATCTAGTCTTGCTCAGATAAGTGTCAGCGATTGCTTGGACCGACTTAGTACTGTCTAAGTGTTCGAGTTACTGTACGCTTGTGAGGACTGTTTATCCTGCAAGCTTTGTGTTATAACTAATAAATTATTATTAATCCGAAACATTGTGTGCTTAGTGAGGCCGGTTGCCTATTATCACTATCATTTGCATACATAACATCCGGGTTTGTCTTCTATACGGACCTTCTACAACAGAGAGCCTATACTACCATACTTGCAGCGCTTGCTGTTCGTATCAACTGCCTTCCACAGAGAGCCTACGCTACCAGTCTATTTGCACCCTGTATTACCGTACTGTTACAACGATTACAGTACAGGCACTTTCTGACAGTTGTTGGTAAAGGCATTCTTCGAGATCAGAACAAAATCCTTTGCAGTGTTAAGTGTATATCCCCCTGCGCAATTGTTGCATACAGTACATGTAACCTTATGTAGTCATTGTATGCTGTACATATATCCTTATGTAACTGTTGTACACAGTACATATAACCTTATGTAACTGTTGTATACAATACATATAACCTTATGTAACTGTTATACACAGTACATATAACCTGATGTAACTGTTGTACACAGTACATATAACCTTATGTAACTGTTATACACAGTACATATAACCTTATGTAGCTGTTATACACAGTACATTTGACCTTATGTAACTGTTGTATACAGTACATATAACCTGATGTAACTGTTGTACACAGTACATATAACCTTATGTAACTGTTGTATACAATACATATAACCTTAAGTAACTGTTATACACAGTACATATAACCTTATGTAACTGTTGTATACAGTACATATAACCTTATGGAACTGTTGTATAAGGTACTTATAACCTTATGTAACTGTTGTACACAGTACATATAACCTTAAGTAACCGTTGTATACAGTACATATAACCTTATGTAACTGTTATACACAGTACATATAACCTTATGTAACTGTTGTATACAGTACATATAACCTGGCGTAACTGTTGTATACAGTACATATAACCTGATGTAACTGTTGTACACAGTACATATAACCTTATGTAACTGTTGTATACAATACATATAACCTTAAGTAACTGTTGTATACAGTACATATAACCTGATGTAACTGTTGTACACAGTACATATAACCTGATGGAACTGTTGTATAAGGTACATATAACCTTATGTAACTGTTATACACAGTACATATAATATAACCTGATGTAACTGTTGTACACAGTACATATAACCTTATGTAACTGTTGTATACAATACATATAACCTTATGTAACTGTTGTACACAGTACATATAACCTGATGTAACTGTTGTATACAATACATATAACCTTATGTAACTGTTATACACAGTACATATAACCTTATGTAGCTGTTATACACAATACATATAACCTTAAGTAACCGTTGTATACAGTACATATAACCTTAAGTAACTGTTGTATACAGTACATATAACCTTAAGTAACTGTTGTATACAGTACATATAACCTTATGTAACTGTTGTATACAGTACATATAACCTTATGTAACTGTTGTATACAGTACATATAACCTTATGTAACTGTTGTACACAGTACATATAACCTTATGTAACTGTTGTATACAGTACATATAACCTTATGTAACTGTTGTATACAGTACATATAACCTTATGTAACTGTTGTATACAGTACATATAACCTTATGTAACTGTTGTACACAGTACATATAAGGTTATGTAACTGTTATACACAGTACATATAAGGTTATGTAACTGTTATACACAGTACATATAAGGTTATGTAACTGTTATACACAGTACATATAACCTTATGTAACTGTTATACACAGTACATATAACCTTATGTAACTGTTGTGCACAGTACATATAACCTTATGTAACTGTTATACACAGTACATATAACCTTATGTAGCTGTTATACACAGTACATTTGACCTTATGTAACAGTACATATTATTGTAATGGATTTTTAACACCTAATGTGTTTTACGACATTAATAACCACCAGCAGCTCTTTTCAAGTGACGCAGTATGTATGTATTTTCATTATAATCTTCTACATAGGAAAATGTGACAAAAAAAATCAGCAATGAGGGTCAACAGGCGCAACAGCAGAGCGGATCATGGCGCCAGACACAGAACAGCGGTCAAGGCCGAAAAAAATCATAAATTTGGTTTACTAACACAACCCGCCCAGCAGGCGCTGCTTTAAAGCCACTTTGAATGGAATAACTCTGTCCTCCAGAAGTATACTCGCACGCAGAAATTTCCACGCTCGTGCCATCTGGTAGGCGACCTGTCTTTGCCCTAAAGCAGTCGAAGAAGTGGGAAGTAGGAGTGAGAACTGGGAATAACTAGTGGGATAAGAGTAGTTAATGCCCTGGTCACACGAGGGCGATAACGAAAATATAACAAAACTTTATTAGGTGGTCGCTGATGCGCAGCGAATAAAGTTTTGTTAGGCCGGTCACACGATAGTTATAATTGATTTGTCACGCTCAGCGATCAGTAGTTTCATCCAATGACAGTGCAGTATTCTTTGTACGCGGGCCTACTCATACTTTCTTGCATGATGCAAAAGCATGGAAATTAATTGAAGCGAGGTTTGGATTGGATTATTTTAATAAATAGTCAAGTTTGACCAGCCATTACTATTCCAATTGTTTGATTATAATTTCTTATTATTGTCTTTCATTTATTCAAAATTCATTATGAATATAATAAAATTATTAATTATTTTTATCAAAAAACAAATGTGCTACTATGGAAACCATGTACTCATTGTGAATGACCTTGACATTAGAAACTAACCAATAACGGCCCATAGAAAATGAACCAATTAATGAGCTTATGTGGTCCAATGGTCCAATCATATGCAAGCCTCACAACCGACGAATTTCCCAAAACTAGCATTGATTGATCCGACGAAACTGAAATATTCGCTCGGTTTGCTCAGCAACGAATTCGCTGGGCCTGAAAAAAATAGTTTCGTTTACAGTTTCGTCGGAGATTCGGTCTCGTGTGACCAGGGCTTTAATGAAGTGCAGTTGTAGAATTTATGATGGGCGAGCATGCAGATCTGTAAAGTACAGAGCTGATGGACAGGTAGAACTTTTGCGCATTTGAACAGAGGAGCGGATGAGTGAGTGGGAGACTTATGAAAGATTATTTTGAGCAGTCATTTCTGGGTAACTGAAATCTTATTTAGATAACAAATTGGTGCATTTCCCCAAACTTCGATACGGTACAAAATTTTACTATTTATAAGGGAGTTATACAACAACATTAGTGTTTGAGTAGGTAAGTAGGAAGATGCTAGATAGATTTGTCCAAAGCTTTTTTGTAAACCCAGTCTGAGTTGACTAATATGAGAAGACCAGTTTAGTGAAGGATCTATAGTTATACCAAGGAATTTGACATGTTTGGCTACAGAAATGTGGGAGTTGTTAATATTTATAGTGTTCGTCAGGGAAAATGTATTTTGGGGGTTTTTGATAACAATGTAGTTTGTTTTTTCTAAATTTAAGGTTAGTTTATTTATGTTACGTCATTTTTTTTACGTTATTTAGTCCGGGGTTGATCAAATTAATTTTGTAATTCAGTTGATCAGCAGAAAATAAGAGGTTTGTGTCATCAGCAAAAAGGATAGTTTTGAAAATTTGAGATGCTTTCACCAAGTCATTTATGTATGGTAAAAACAGTGGTTCTTTTCTGCAGGAGTCAGTGTTTTGCTGTAATATGCCACTACTCACTCTTTTTCATTCTGTGTCTGTGATAGAACAGCTCCTACACTATCGTCACTGGTGTCTGTATCACGGATATATAGACTGTTAGGATCGGGGTCGCCGAGTGTGGAGGCGGAAATCTATTTGGTCTTTAACTGATCAAAAGACACCTGCTGTGGAGTTGTCCATTTCCAGGGAACTTATTTGCCAGTCAATCTGGTTAGGGGTTTGGCTTAGGTGGATAATTGGGAGGTACTGTCAGTAGTAACCGATGGTACCCAAGAAGGCTTGTAGCTCTTTCAATCCGGTGGGGGTTGGCCAGTCTCTCACTATGGCTATCTTTTCAGCTTCTGTTGCAACTTCTGGTTCGCTAACGATGTGGCCCAGATAGCATACCTCTGACTGTAGTAGCTTGCACTTATTGGGCTTCAGCTTGAGGCCCACTTTCTGCAGTTTATGTAACACCTCAGCCAGTTGTTGAAGGTGGATGGGAAAATTTGGCCCAATGAAGATTATGTTGTCCAGGACAACAGGAAGTAATTCCAATTATACCATGCAACACTCATTCCATGAGCCTTTGGGGGGTGGCAGGGACAGAAGTTAGCCCAAATGGTCTGGACTTTCCATTTATAGAGGTCTGAATGGATGAAGAAGGTTGATCTGTCACTGGCTTCTGGGTCAAGGGGCACCTGCAAGTACCCGCTTACCAAGTTCAGCGTACTAAAGTAACGGCTACTTAACAAGGCATCTAAGCTCTTGCCAGTTCTAGGTAAGGTGTAAGCATCTTATTAGGTTATGGTATTGAGCCTTCTTAGTCAATACAGAACCTCCCTGTTCCGCCCTTCTTCTTGACTAAGACCACTGGGCTACTCCATGCCCCAGTAGCAGGTTCTATGAGACTCTTTTCCAACAGTTTTGCCACTTGCTCTTCCTTCTCCTTTTCTTTATGGGGGCCCAGTTGATCGGGGTGTTGCCTGATAGGTTGTGTGCCCAGCTTAAGAGAGATGCTGTGTGCCACCAAGTTCTTCCCATGTCATGGTCGCCCTTGCTGAATATGTCCTCGTAAAAACGCAAGAGGTGGGCCTATCGGGACGCCTCGCATGGGGATTGACAGATGCCAGCAAATGTTCAGGGATGGGGGAAGGAAGCGGGGGTGGCTGGGAAAGTGAGGGGTTAACTGCCTCAATAGTGTGGTTAATCTCCACATCTCAGGAGTCTATTCAGGTATACCTGCCAATGAACTTTCCGGCCTTCTGGTCCAGAGGTTAGCCTGTAGGGTTCAGGCAGTAGACCATTATGTGGCGCTTCTCATTGGAATAGTTGAGACTGGCGGCCAATGGGGTGACTTGAGAAGGCCCTCTACAATGCTCAAACGAAAATGGTGGGGTGGTCAACTCTGGTTAACACCGTCATCTCCTATGGGGGAAATGGGGGTATTATGTATAATTTGGACTCCACTGGCTAGCGACCGTCCCTCTTTGTTGGTGCACAATAGCTCCTTTCTGTTAACCTCAACTTCGGATTTGTCAAGTTTCATTTGGTATTGCCGAGTGGTGAGAAATGGCATGCCCAATATGGCATCTTCGTTAATCTGGCTAATTACGAAAGTAGCCTGGGTTTTCAGGTCTCAAAAACAGAGGCCAATCTGGATGGTGCCAAAGTAGGGGATATTGGTTCCATCTGCCATGACCCCATGAGTGTCACCGTCTTGTAGTCTGTTCTTGGTAGCCGATGATAACGGGTTGAACATATGTTTGGACAAGAGGTTGCTTGTGCATCCGATGTCAACTAAGACTGATATGGGCTTCCCTTCTACTCGTCTGAGCAAGAAATAGCTATACTTGTAGGGCCTTATTATGGTAGCATAGGGTAGAGGGGGTATGATCGGTGGGCCTGGCCTCTGGGGGGTTGGTAGTAGGGGCAGATTTCTTTCTTTGGGGCTGAGATGGACGTTTGGGGTGACGAGGAGAGGTTTATCTAGTCGGGGGATGTGTAGGGCCAGGTATGAAGGAGCTTCTTTATCTGCTAATCCTTCCAGCGGGGTGTACCGGTTGGTGATAGGCAATTGGAAAGATTCTGGGGTCAGGGAGTTGGAGTGTTTTGTCTTGTTGTCTGGGTAGCATGAGAATGGTACACAGGATTGTAATAATTCAGTTTCTCTATCAACTGTCTATAGTTCTGGGGTGCCCTGTTGCAGTTAGTCACCAGTCTTTCTAATGCTGGTGATGCATGCTGGGTGTGTGGGGATGTGAGGGCTATGGTCTCACCGGGCAGCTCCTTAATTATAAGTGACTGGTACTTGAAGATTCCCAACACCGTGGCGGGGTCGGTATCACATGGCTTGGCAAGGTAGCAAGAGGTAATGATTGGGGCATAGAAACTAAAGATGGTGGTGGTTGCACAGCTGGGGAGGCTGTTGGCTGTACAACAGGGGGGCTAGCCGGCTGTTGTTTCAGCTTATGTATATCCAACAATTGCTATTGCAGTTGTTGTGACTCTAGATTGAAGGTGTTGAAGACAGTTTGTAGGCTTTCCAGCAGTGCTGTGAGTGGGTCGTTCGTAGCAGGTAGTAGCTGCTGCACACTGGATTCGGCCAACTATCTCACTAGTTGAGAATGTTAGGTTGGCTACATTACCCTGCCCAAAGTTGTTTGCTCAGATAGGCAATCATATGGAGTTAAACACGCCCACTTGCTCAGTAATATGCAAGCATCATGTAGCTGGCACTATTGACAAGGGAAAAGTTAACTGCTCTTGGTCAGGTTAAGCGGAGGCAATTTCATCAGGATAAGTGAACTATTCTTTCCAGTGAGTGGTAGCAGCCAGAGTGATTTAATACACAGAGTGGGGACTTTCAATCAAGCTCGGGATTATATAACTCGCGGCCATCTTGGCGCAAAAAGAACTGGAAACCGTCGCCCCTTTTCTATATAATCTTCATTGCTCCAAAATTGTGCGGTTTGTTTAAATGGTATTTACAGGTTGATTTCTTTCACCATTTATGTTAATATGGTGCAAGCAAACTGTTCACACTTCAGACCACTTAAAAGTTTTAATATCAATTTGCTGTGTGCCTAATAGTGGGCTAGTATTCTGATTAGGGCGATTGAAATTGGGTTTCTCACAGCTTATTGTGATAGTGGAACAGTGCAGGTAATAATTTTTTGTTAAAAATTTGGTATATCATGCCACTCAGTGCCCTCGGCCAAGTTTCATTTTTAAATGTTTCACAATTCACAAAAAGCAAAAAAATTATTCATTATGAAATATATATATATATCACAAAGGTTCAGTGGCACAAGCAAGTAACAAATAAAACATTTTGCCAATTTCACAATATGATACAGGGACAGTCTACAAATCCAGGCTTTCACTTAGTGCACTAAAAACATTCATAGCATTCAAAGATGCTCAGCTATGCTGTATGCAATATCAGCTAATTAACATTATGTCTCATACTAGGCGCGTGGTGATAAGCACCAAAATGGCGACTATTTGCAGAAAGTCCCCACTCTGTGTATTAAAGCACTCTGGTAGCAGCCAATACTGGGGTGGATGGGGATAATAATGGTTAGGGGAGGGGGGGGGGTTGTGCTGTATATTGCCAAAACCTACCACAATAAAACCTTAGGTAGCCAGTGTATACATACATCTAACCTTAAAGAATGGCTCCGGCCATTTCCATATTTATCTGATATGTCATTGATATGTCCTTATGAGTTGCTTCAACTACCAACTTTGTCAAAATTTAATTTATTTCTATGTTTTTTTAACAACATTAATAATAAGCATGTTGTGAGTGTTGTCTCCCCTTCGAAATTTTTTGGGAAAACGTATGACGTACGCAAGTGTTTTAGCGACCCGCTAAACTTTTGTTTTTACTTCTAGCCACAATGTGCTGCTACTAGTTATATCAATCAATGAGCCAGGCCACTTGTACTGTTATTTATCAACGATATATCGATTTTGGTGATCCAAACAAAAGTCTAGCGTTCGCTAAGTTCGCTAAAACACTTGCGTACGTCATAGGTTTTCCCAAAAGATTTCGAAGGGGAGACAACACTCACAACATGCTTGTTATTAATGTTGTTAAGAAAACATGGAAATAAATTGAATTTTGAAAAAGTTGGTATTTGAAGCACCTCATAAAGACATATCAATGACATATCAGATAAATATAGAAATGGCCGGAGCCATTCTTTAAGTAACTGTTGTATACAGTACATATAACCTTATGTAACTGTTGTATACAGTACATATAACCTTAAGTAACCGTTGTATACAGTACATATAACCTTATGTAACTGTTGTATACAATACATATAACCTTATGTAACTGTTGTACACAGTACATATAACCTTAAGTAACCGTTGTATACAGTACATATAACCTTATGTAACTGTTGTATACAATACATATAACCTTATGTAACTGTTGTACACAGTACATATAACCTTAAGTAACCGTTGTATACAGTACATATAACCTTATGTAACCGTTGTATAAGGTACATATAACCTGATGTAACTGTTGTATAAGGTACATATAACCTGATGTAACTGTTGTATACAGTACATATAACCTGATGTAACTGTTGTATACAGTACATATAACCTGATGTAACTGTTATACACAGTACATATAACCTGATGTAACTGTTGTATAAGGTACTTATAACCTGGCGTAACTGTTGCAATCAATTCATGACCAGAGACACATGCAATGAGAAACTGA
This sequence comes from Cryptosula pallasiana, assembly GCA_945261195.1. Classification (NCBI taxonomy): domain Eukaryota; kingdom Metazoa; phylum Bryozoa; class Gymnolaemata; order Cheilostomatida; family Cryptosulidae; genus Cryptosula; species Cryptosula pallasiana. The sequence goes on along the minus strand of OX183133.1, from coordinate 51,817,044 downwards.
AACAGCAACTGCAGTCCAAATTGTTTCTTTTGTAGCTGCAGAAAATTACAACCCAGGAAAGCCCCTACCTTTTACAGTTTTGACTGATCCGAGTGTTCAGCTTCAAAAGCCAGTGTTTAGTTGGGTTAGAGGTAAGTAAGTATAATACTACTAGTATTACCCTGTCTTCAAAAATGCATCCTTTCTTCTTTTGCTCTACCCACTCTTTTGCTCTACCCACTCTTTTGCTCCACCCACTCTTTTGCTCCACCCACACTTTTGCTCCACCCACTCTTTTGCTCTATCCTTTTCTTTTGCTCTACCCACTCTTTTGCTCCACCCACTCTTTTGCTCCACCCACTCTTTTGCTATACCCACACTTTTGCTCTACCCACTCTTTTGCTCTACCCACTCTTTTGCTCTACCCACTCTTTTGCTCCACCCAGTCTTTTGCCACGTTTTCGATTGTTGCTCTTCACCCATCACATTCTTTTTATCTCTCCTCATTTTGTTAAAACCCACAAATCATTGCCCTGGCACGGGTTCCACTGAGCTTTAGACCTCTGCTACAAGTCAACAAGATGTTTTGGGATTCTTCTCATAAATATTCTGTAAAAGATTTTTTACATGTTTTTTTTAAGTGAACATTGTAGCAGCCTCCAACAACTTTCAATTGTTTTTCAGTCTCGTCCACTTGTTTAGTATCTCCTGCCTGTCCCCATAATCAATCCTTTGCCTGTCTCCCACAATCAATCTTTTGCTTGTCTCCCACAATCAATCTACTGCTTGTCTCCCACAATCAATCTTCTGCTTGTCCCTCACAATCAATCTTCTGCTTGTCCCCCACAATCAATCTTCTGCTTGTCCCCCACAATCAATCTTCTGCTTGTCCCTCACAACCAATCTTCTGCTTGTCTCCCACAATCAATCTTCTGCTTGTCTCCCAAAATCAATCTTCTGCTTGTCCCCCACAATCAATCTTCTGCTTGTCCCTCACAACCAATCTTCTGCTTGTCTCCCACAATCAATCTTCTGCTTGTCTCCCACAATCAATCTTCTGCTTGTCTCCCACAATTAATCTTCTGCTTGTCCCTCACAACCAATCTTCTGCTTGTCTCCCACAATCAATCTTCTGCTTGTCCCCCACAACCAATCCTCTGCCCGTTCCCCACTCCACAATCTTTCAATTGATTACATATAAGTTTACTAAAGAGTTAATTACAGAGTCATCTATGTACCACTTGAGGGATAGAACCTTTCACAATGTTCACAACTTTTTCCAACCTCAACAATTCTTGCCTAATCTTATTCGCTTCAGTCTCAATTTCTTTCCTCTGTGAGTGTTCTTCACAGAACCATTGAATCTTTCTCAGATTGCTCAGTCCTGGATTCCTCTTCTGATAGCGTCAGCCCACTTTCGGAAGTTTGCTAGGAATCATTGAAATGGGAAAAGGGGTTCTCTGAGCAAGGGGTTTTATTGGGAAGACTGGGAGATCAAGGGGTGGGCAGTAGCTAGGGACAGATTAAATGAATGACGGGTGTCAAGGAAAGAAAAGCAGAGATAGAAGTGGGCAGCTGGTCTGGATGTAGTGCATGGGTGTGGGGTCTGGTAGAGGGTAGGAGTTGTTGGGGTAGTGCAGGTGGAGATTGAGGAAAGTGGAACGTTATAAGGTTAGTGGAGGGTCATCTGGCAAGATGTTGGATACAAGGTTGAGTTAGAGAATTGATAGGCTTTAGTATGTGCAGTTCAGGATCAGGGTTGGTGTTGCGGGGTGTTGAACTTGGTGCTTCACGCCAGTGTTCGTTTTCAAAAGAGGGGCAAACAGTGATAAGGACAGTTCTTCTGGTGATCTCCTATTTGAGTGGTAGGATAGTGAGGGTTATAACTCTGTCTAGCCATAGTTTTTGCTGTTTTTGCCGAGGAAAGGGGGTGGGTCATGTTATAGTGGATATCCAAAGAACTTACAGTAGGACTCTTCCTCCAATACATACATCCTCCAAGCACAGTAGGTGTTTTCATTGACCTTTCAAAAGCATTGTACACAATTAATCACAGCATTTTAGTAAAAAAATTAACTGCATTAAATTTCTCCAGTTCTGCTATCTTCCTTATTCATAATTATTTAACTGATCGTTCTCAATGCGTAGTAATTAATGACACTATTTCTCAACCCTTGCCAATAACCTGTGGTGTCCCCCAGGGTTCCATTCTTGGTCCAACCCTGTTTCTATTGTATATTAATGACCTAATATTATGCTGTCAAAAATTTCAACCGATTCTCTTTGCTGATGATACAAACTTATTTATAACTAGTAAAGATCTTAACCAAGAGTCAGAAGTCATAAATGCAGAGCTGGATAACATCAAAAGCTGGTGTGACAACAACAAGTTAACCCTGAACACTGACAAAACAAACTACATTGTTATTAAAAATCCACAAAATAAATTTACCATGTACAACACAGTAAAATTTCGCAATACTGAAATAGCTGAAGCCAATTACATAAAATTTCTGGGAGTTACCATAGATAAAACCCTAAATTGGTCTTCCCACATACTAAACTTAAAGAATCAACTCCACAAAAGCCTTGGACTAATCTATCAAGCATCCACATATTTTCCTAGCAGCACACTACTGCTACTTTATAACATCCTGATAAATAGCAAGATTTTGTATTGTCTAGAGGCATGGGGTAATGCTCCATCTTGCTATATAAACACGATATTGATAGTGCAAAAGCGCCTTATCCGTATAATTTGTCACAAAAAGTCTAACACCCACACTTCTCCTCTGTTCAAAAAAACAAAAGTTTTACGCATCTCTCTGTTATACAAACACCGGCTAGGTTTGCTTGCTTATAAACACTATAGCTTAATATCATCGCCAGCCCACTCTTATAATACCCGACACTCCCAATATTCTTTGCCGTACCCAGTCTCCTCTTCTGCCTGTGGCCAAAGGCAGGTCACCTACCCATCTGCTGATGTATGGAACTCGCTGCTTGTGGGCCTGCGGGTGATGGCCTCAACATCAAGATTCAAAGCGGCCTTAAGGCAACACCTGCTTGATTCCATGTAGTGGCTTCTTGCTTCTGTATATTGTTTTCTAGCTGTTAACTGGGTCCAGCGCCTCGATTAGCTATGCTACTGCGCACACAGACCCTCATCACAGCTCAATTTTTGTTCTCACTGTTTTGCAACAATTCATGATGAAAATAAAACAAACAGCAACAACAGTTGAAAGGGTAGTCCAGTTTCCATTGGTGTTGATAGATGGTATCTCGACTACTGTTGCTGTATTGGCATTGACAAAAATATCATATGTAGTGTTGTTGCAGATGGGCAAAAAAACATCTGTAATTTACACCTTAGAAAGAGCAACTGGAGCAGTTGTTGTTGTGAAGTCTTGTCAAGGTGTTCTCGACAGTATTTGGAGTGGCAGGGATCATCCAGTAGACCATGACCTCCACTGACTTTAGTTGGTCAAGGGGGCTTCTCTTTATTGTGGATGGTGCAGGTAGATAGCGGTCGATTAGGAAAACCGGACTCAACAGAAATAAGGGCATAGCATTAGAGGGGGAGAGGGTAGGAGTGGACCGAGGGTCACTCCAAACTCATAATTCACCACCAGTGGGGGACTGTGTGGTAGTACCAAGCTTTCTTTATCTGTAAGAGGGACAGTTTTATAATTTAACACATCACCAATCGCTGTTAAAGTATTTTTAGGGTCAGGGCAGATAGTCAAAGGGGGCAGGTGTCGGTTTAAGTTTTTGTCTTCCCTAGGGTAGTCAGTAGTAGTAATATAGGAACAGATCTCCCTCCTGGAGATAAGGTTCTCCTGGTCCCAAGTGCCTTTTTGTTAGCACCAGTTACCAGGGGTTTGGACAGGGGGGGGTGCAACCCGAGATGTTCACTGTACATCAGTATTTATTGTATGACTTTAGTGATAAGATTCTCCTGGTCCCGTGCCTTTTTGTTAGCACCAGTTACCATGAGAACCTGTAATTGTATGGATTATAAGGTTCTCGTGGTTCTCTATATTTAAATGATGCCCCTGTTCCTGTGAACCCGATGAGGTGCCTTTTTGTGTGCACCAGTTGTTTGAATGGGTGTAATTACTATGGTGTTTAATGTTGATTAATACATTGTATGGTGTTGGTATGCGCTGGAGGTTATCCCGGAGGTTATCCCTGAGGTTATTGGTGTGATGTTAGATTGTGGGTTTGAGCATTGTTTGAGTATTGTATAGAAATGAATCGGTTGTATTATGTTTATTTGAATAAAAACGCTAATAGTAAATATAAAATAGCTCAAATAAAGAACTGAGTGTAACTAGTATAAATAGTCTTACAGTTATTTTTTTGTAGATCTTTGTATCCTGTGATGAGTCCTCACTCTTCTAGTTCTCCTTCTTAGAGCAAGCTCTTTGCGTGTGTGTTCGATAGAAATAGGTGTATTTAGTCGTTCTAGTTGTTGTTGTTGTACTTATCAACGAATTTTCTGAATGTCTACTGTAGTATTATTCCTTAAGAGCTTTAGTGTTAGAAAAGTTACATATCGAAAACTCCTTAGCTGTTGTAGCCAATCTTTCTGCATGAGACTACATATCATCAGCGCTGAGTCCTCCATCAAAATCACCAAATTCCTCCTCTAGGAATTCTTCAAGATCATCATCAATATCTGGTTTTGATATCTCCTCATTGAATTTTGCTTGAACGCAATTTTCTTTCCAATTACTGCTACTGGTTGAAGAAATAAAGGCGAGATTGTGGTATGTATGAGAATTCGCACCTCTGCTCTTTTTTTCCCTTTGTAAACCATCACACCTGGAGCACATTTTTTAGCTTCTTTGATGTATCTGATTGGTAATAGTAGTGTTCTCACCTCTCTCCTCCCATCTTTTTCTGAAACATAACGGATGCAATTTACGATAGATTCTTCTCCATTGAAACGATGAGGAATGAATCTTTCAACAACATCGATGTAAGCGAAAACCGCACTCTTTGAAATTACTGAGATTTTGATGTCGAAACTGAGTTTTAGTTCCTTCTCGGTCATTTTTCTCAATTCGTCAGCTTCAGCAGTAGCTTCCATCGAGGTTAAGCGCTTTGTGCTAATGCGTTTGATGTTGTAGCAAGTAGTGTTTGGATTCTTTTTGTTTATCACCTCACCCAAGTACACAGCGTTAAAAGGTAATGGATATTTTTCGATATTGAAGTTTTCAACTACTCTACTCGGGCAAACTACTCTCTGAAAATCTTTTACATTCGAATTACCAAGGTAGGTGATAACGTAGTAATCGCCGTATACACCCGTATTTTGATCAATAGAAACAACTTGCATAACTGTTGGAACAGTGAGTGTTGATAGCGTTTGAAAAGTTCCAATCTTTTGCAACTCATTCGCCTTCCATCCTTCGAGAGTCTTTGCTATCTTGCGAGCTTTATCAGTGTCGGAGAGTGTTTCCTTTTTTTCCACAGTGTTTTGCGTTGTAGGTAAAACCGATTTTGAGAGAGTTCGCTTCTTTGTTGTCGGCTCTTTTGCAAGAGAAATTTTTCTCTTAGGGGTTGTTTTGGGTGTTTTATGCTTGTTTTCTGATAGATTTGAATTTATGTAAATGCGAGAATCAGAAATTCCATCCATAGTATTCTAAAAAAATAAAGATTAATGTTTGAAATAATATAAATAAAACATATGGTTTAAATTTGTTTGTAAAAAATTGAGTTTTTTAAGTGAAACTAAAAGATTAACTATTTGATACTTTACATCATATCCAGAATATTTTCAATCATTGGTAGGAAATAATGATTTATCAAGTTTTACCTTAGTGCTGAGAGTCTTCCTAGTAGTTACTGAGAAACCTTTTAGTGCTAGTCGTAGATGTTGTAGTAGATGTTGCTTCGTTGAATGCTGTTTGTTGTTGAAGCGGATGATTACTGTTTGAAAGCATCACTTCTTAAATAGTCAAAGTTGCACTAATTGAACTGTGTTATTTCAGGCAGAAAACTATGTTTTATTCCCGCGATATATATTGTTCCATTCGCGCGAAAACTAAACTTTTACCCAGTCCAAAAAGAATTATTTCCCACGTGACAAAATTATTTTTTATTTACGTGAAATTGTGTTATTTTTCAAGTCAAAAATAATTTATTTGTCTGCCAGAAAATTATGTTTCATTCGCGTGAAAACGAAATTTATTCCAGATTGAGAATTAGTGTTTTCCGCGCGACAAAATAAATTTTTATCCCGTGGAATTGTATTGTTTTCAGCTAAAAAAAACTATGTTTCATTCAAGCGATAAATAATATTCCATTCACGCGAAAACAAAACTTTTCTACAGACCCAAAAGGATTGATATCCACGAGACAAACTAACTTTTTATTCACGTGAAATTGTGTCATCTTTCAAGGCAAAAATATTTTTTTTCAGCCAAAAAACTATGTTTCATTCACGCGACAAAATTACTTTTTATTCAAGTAAAATTGTGTTATTTTTCAAGCCGAAAATAATTTATGTTTCACCCAGAAAACTGTTTCATTCGCGCAAAAACGAAATTGTTTTGTTTTCAGGTAGAGAAACTATGTTTCATTCGCACGAAAATGAGGAGGAGGAGAACAAGAAATGAATGATTCAAATTTGAAAGATCTACTCGAACATCAACTCTAGATATTGTTGATGATAGTATACCTCCAACTTTTCATGATGAAGAATGGGATGATCGGAAAGCTGATGTTGGGGTGCTATGAAAACCAAACACAGGGCTGGAAGACTCATAGAGCTTTTAAATGTAAGGCTTTGGGATGGGATTCCAAGAGATCAAGCTGATATCTACCAAAATGAGTATCATGGTCCAGGAGTGTTGGAATTGTTGAAAAAAGCTTGGAGACAATTGAGCTCAAGAGCAAAAGTCAACTGTAGCGTAGGTTGCATAGTGGAAAATAAAAACGATAGTGAACTCCGATACTTTCACTCATCATCAAACAATGCTACTGTATATCCGAGAGCTAAATTGATTGAAACCGAAGGACAGCTTGATGATTTTTTTGTTGACGTTGCAGAGACTGATCATCGCACTAATAGCTTGAGACGAAGACCAAATACGACTTGTAGGTTGATGCTGATCACTAACGTTACGTTTTATTTTTACAAGCTACTTGGAATGGGAAGAGTCGGCTCACTACCAATGCTTTTACCCCCTCACATCACTAACAACAGACAAATTTGAGCTATGTTCAAAACCCAGAAAGGAACACGAATCACTGACAATCTTTGTTTTTTCAGATGTCTAGCATTGCACAAAGAAATGCCAAAAAACAATGGATTTGCGAAAGATCCAACACCCACCCAGACGAAAACTTACCTAGAACAATATCATAAATTCATCTATGGTGATAGTGCTGAGAAGCCGCCAATATCAAGATGTAACGAAAAAGGAGTAACAGAGTCCGGACTTATTGCTTTTGGAAAAAGCATTTCAACTGAAGATAACGGTGTTTTCTCTAAATGAAGATATGACTTCAACAGTTATTTGGACTTCGAATTCCAGTTACATTGAAAATCTATATCTGGATCTTTATATCAATCACTGCAGTCTCATCACAAACTTGCAAGGATACGTCAGAGCCTACAGATGCCCAACGTGTTCTACTTGTTTTCATAGATTGGGAAATCTGAAAAGACCCAGATGTTCAACCTCAGACGCAACAACTATGCAGCTTTTTGGAGGTCAATACGCTCCTAGTGCTACAATATTTGATAAACTAAAGATTCAATTTGGGATAAATATCAGGTCAGATAATTTTTTGATATACTATCCGTTTTTTGCAACATTTGACATAGAGTATTTGTTACCCGATTGCGCAAGGAATAGAGATACAGACACAACCTTTTACACTAACGAACATAAACTCTTGAGCATTTCATTTGGTTCAAACGTACCGGGCTTTGACCACCCACGATGCATTGTCAATAATGGAGATGATGATGACTGCGTTGGAAAATTCATTCAATACTTGGAAGAGATTAGTGAAGAATCGTATAGCCAGGTGAGAAAACAATTTTCACACATAGAACGAGTAGAAGATGAGTTACAACGACTGGAAAAAGCTGAAGAAAATTTTCGTAGTGACCTCAAACAAATACAATTCAGACGGAGAACAGGACCCGAGAAAGTTCTGGATGACATGTTCAAGTATATGAAAAAGCTTCCTACTCTAGGATTCAATTCACAGACCTATGATATCAACGTGATGAAAGGAAAACTGCTTCAAAAATTGAAAGATGTCTCCGACAAAGATTTTGATTTTGTTGTAAAAAAAGGAAGCAAGATGCCTGTTATCGGAATAGGGTCTTTTTTGTTTTTAGATTGTACAAACTTCATCGCTCCCAGATACAGCTACGAAATGTATCTCAAAGCATACAAATGCGAAGCTGGAAAAGGATTTTTCCCTTATGAATGGATGAAAGACTTGAGAAAACTCAATCAAAACATCTACCTCCAAGAGAAGCTTTTTACAGTACATTAAAACAAAAAACATCAGTGAAGAAGAGTACGTGATTTGTCAAAAAGCATGGAAAGATAACAACATGAATACTATGAGAGATTTTCTAAAGTGGTACAACTTGGATGTAAAATCATTCATTCAAGCGTTGGAAAGACAAAGATCAATCTACAGAGAACATGGGATTGATATGTTGAAAGATGGTATATCATTACCAGGATTAGCAATTCGATGGATGTTTAACAAAGCTCCCCAACCATCTCCGTCTCTCTCTTCATACTTGGATTTTCATGAGCTTGGTAACTCATTTCGACAGACTCCCAATTTGTCTGATTGGCAACTGCAATGCGGAACTTTATCCTCTAATAAAGAAAAACATAGTTGGTGGACCAAGTCTGGTGATGCATAGATATCACGAAAAAGGTATAACTAAAATTAGAGAACATTGGCTCGGAAAAGAAGCACAAGTTTGCAATGGAATCTATGGAGTTGATGCAAATGCACTCTATTTATGGTGTATGATGCAATCAATGCCCACTGGTTATCCTCGAAGAAGAAAAATGAAAAATACCTTTGTTGCTGAACCAGTAAAATTTAGTAAGGTAGCTCATAGCTGGTTACAGTACCAAATGTTTTAAAAAAAAATCAACATCAGACATCAGCTCAATGGAGGAGAAGTCGCTCTTGGACAACGAGGGTTACCAGTTGATGGGTTTTGTGTTGAAAACCGAGTCGTCTTTCAATTCCATGGATGTTTTTGGCACGGACACTATTGTTCTTATAACAACGCTAGACAGCAAGAGCTTCAACCTAGTGGACAAAAATCAATGGTGGGACTGTATAAAACTACGATGGAAAATGAAGAATATCTCTGAGCGCTAGGTTACACCGTAATCTCGATTTGGAAGTGTGAGTGGATGAAACGTGTAAAAACCCATACAAATCTACAAAAATTTGTCAACACATTTTACAATTCTTTCTATCTTTAAATACTTGAAAAAAGCTAAATCAAGAAGTGTTGGAGAAAGTTCAATCAGAGGATTTCTTTGGATTTGTTGAATGTGACATTGAAGTTCCTGAGGAAATGAAAGAGAAATTTTCCGAAATGCTTCCGACTTTTTAAAAACACAATGTTGACCAGAGAGCACTTGAGTGATGAGATGAAAGTCTTTGCTGAAGCCGAAGGATTTCTAAAGACCCCTCAACGCTCACTAATTGGCAGTATGTTTGGAAAAAAGATATTGCTAATGAGTCCGTTGTTGAAGTGGTACTTGAAAAAGAGATTGAAAATCACCAAAGTCTACCAGCTGACAGAATATATACCTAGAAAAGCTTTTGAAGCTTTCGGAACATCAGTTTCAGATGCTAGGAGAATGGGAGATATGGATCCTAGTCAAGAATTACTCGCTACTACGAGCAAGTTGGTAGGAAATGCTGCTTATGGAAAAACAATCACTGATAAAGAAAAACATACAAATATCAAGCTCGTCGAGGGCGCTAGAAAAGCTTCATTTTGTATCAGAGAGATCAAATTCTTTTCTGTGGAAGAGATAGCAGATGATTTCTACAAAATCATAACCGCTAAGCAATTGGTAAATTTTAAAAATAATTATGCTCAATACAAAAATTATATTCTTAAAGTTTACTCTGTTAATCATTACATTCATCATTTCAGTTAACTATGAATTTTCCAGTACACTTGGGTTTCTCCGTACTACAATATGCTAAGCTGAGAATGTTACAGTTTACTACGACTTTATGGATAAGTAAGTAAAACCTAATTTCCCACTATTAACCCTCTAGTTAACTTAAACAGTAGACATAGTTCCAAATAATCCAAAGGCTCTTTTTATTTATAGATATATTGATAGAAGCGATTTCCAGTACGTTGAAATGGATACAGATAGCGCATACATGGCTCTGAGTTGAACATTAGAAACACTGGTAAAACCGAGTATGAAAAGAGAGTTTTATAATGAATACGGTAATTGGTTCCCGCAACCATACTGTGACAAACATAGGGATGAGTTTTCAAGGATCAAAACAATGAATTCAGAATGGATCATGCATGATTGTTGCGAAAAAGTGCTAAAGCATGGAAAAAGAACACCCGGATTGTTCAAAGAGGAGTTTACCGGAGACGGAATTGTTGCGCTCAACTCTATATCCTATTCTGTTTGGGAGAAAAAGGAAACAAGTTTAGCTCCAAAGGTTTAAACAAACGAATTAATTAATTGAACAAAGACAGTTATCTGAATGTATTGAATACAAAAAAGTCATTTACAGGAAAAAATCGTGGATTCATAGTGAAATATAAAAAAATGTTAACGTACAGTCAAATAAATCGAGGACTCACATATTTTTACGCTAAAAGACGAGTGTGTTACGATGGAGTATCTACCGAACCTAATTCCGCTTAATAAAAACCTTCATTATAGACTTTAACTTTTGGCAACGATTACTATATCTCTTAAACATAGTCATATCTATATAATGATATTATAGATATAAATATGGTTAGAGCCATAACTGACTATCTTCATGTACATAGCTATATAATGTCTGAATGTGATGATGTTTCTTGTAATGTCATTAAATATTTTACAAATTAAAAAGTTTTTTAGTCTTTAATACTATATTTTTCAACCTATTACACTTTATTATATACTTTATTACATTCACTATTTCCATTTTTTAACCAAATAAACATAATACCAGGATAACCTCCAGCGCATACCAACACCATACAATGTATTAATCAACATTAAACACTATAGTAATTACACCCATTCAAACAACTGGTGCACAAAAAAGGCACCTCATCGGGTTCACGGGAACAGGTGCATCATTTGCATATAGATAACCAGGAGAACCTTATAATCCATACAATTACAGGTTCTCATGGTAACTGGTGCTAACAAAAAGGCACTTGGGACCAGGAGAACCTTATCTCCAGGAGGGAGATCTGCTCCTATATTACTACTGTCAGTGTAGGTCGTAGTTTGGATTTCAAGGAGCGGTAGCAAATTTAGGGAGGAGGAACGGGGATGGTGGCTAGGGCAGAGTCAGAAAGAAGAGGGGAAGGTTGGGCTAAACATTTACTATAAGTACGGGCAATAGTAAGGGAACCGCAGTTGTCAGGTGTGGTAAAACACCTGACAGGGGAGGAAAATCGCCTAGATTAGGGAGTTTCGTGCTACCTTGTGTTAAAGCTAAAGGACCAGAGTCAGAACTGTTTGTCTAACTATGCTCAACTTGCCCCGTGATGGTGTAGGCACCTGCTCTACAAGTGGCTTTTTAGCCAATTTTATCTTTAAGGACAGAGCATCCTCTTCAAGTCGTAACTCTGAGGGATTATCATACTGGTCCACTATAGTGGCATGCCAGCAGTCTTAATTTCCTTCAAAATATCTTTTTTTGTCGCTGAATGTAACTTGAGTTTGAAGGGTGGCTTTGAAAAAGGCTGTCAACAATGGACGCAGGTCTACAGCAAATGGCATTGCTGCATTGAATATCCAATTTTGTCTGTCTTTTGGTTGTCGTTATCTTGGAACAGCCATAATGGCCTGACCATTGGTCAAATTGGGTTGAAATTTGAAAGGGGATAAGACAGGGTTTCTAGTCTTCTATGTGTTGCCTATTTTGAGTTTCTGTGAAGGGGGGGGGGCTCTCTCTCCTCTTTGGGGAATTCACCTTTTTGTTGTGCATTTCTTTTGTCTGTTTTTGTCGTTAAGGAGCGCTGGTTCTCTAGTTCTCTCATAAAGTCCAATTTCCATGGTACTCATTCTACCGCTCTGTTGGCATTGGTAATGTCACTGGTGAAGATGAGTATGTCCAGAGACTGTATCATCACTGAGGCATTGTATTTATCTTTTTGGGTAGTGTTCAATCATCTATATCATAGCTCTTAAGGCTGCTCCACACGGCGACGAAACGAGGACGAGACGAACTGGCCGAAACGAATATTTTTTCGTTTCGGTGTATTTAAACGAAATTTGCTTCACACTCGGACGAAACTGAATGTAGCCGAACAACGACAAACAACTGCCAGCAATGACAATACGCGAATATAATAACAGGTGCCGCCGATCGTAATAATAGCAGTATTCAATTACTATTAGTTCTTCTACTAGTTCTTCTGTACGGACAGCTTCCAGATATTAGCGTTTCGTTAGTTTATTGGTAAGTAAGCCTAATTATTTATCAACTGGTTATGATTATCATTATTACTCACTCACTGGGCTAGTAATTTTGTAAGTGCTAGGTCCTTTTTCATTCTTAATAATAATAATAATGATGATGAATCATTTGTTGTTTTCTTGTACTGGGCCCAATTTTTATTAAAAAATTAATTAACTGTACTGTGATATTAATTACTTTAATAATTATGACTTTTGACCAATGAGCGACTAACGAAAAAAATGTCAACCAAGCACTGCTAGGTCTGGGCGAAACGTTACCGCAACGCTACCGAAGTGCCGGTAGGGCTTTCGTTGGGCAAATTTATATTTCTTACAAAATTCATTTGACGCTTCGTCGCTGTGTTGAGCAGCCTTTAATGTGGCCAGGGATGCTTGTATAGTAGTGAAGGTGGTCTGTGAAGTGGTTTGACATTTTCCAGTATCAGGGTCAAGGTCAAGGTATGGGTTGTATGGCAGAGGGGGCACATCAGGGTCAAGGTATGGGTTGTATGGCAGAGGGGGCACATCAGGGTCAAGGTATGGGTTGTATGGCAGAGGGGGCACATCAGGGTCAAGGTATGGGTTGTATGGCAGAGGGGGCACATCAGGGTCAAGGTATGGGTTGTATGGCAGAGGGGGCACATTTGGCCTCTATCTGACAGGAGAAATGGAGGTATAGGGGCTGTGAATATGGAGGTCTCTATCTTCCCAGATTTGATGGGCACAAGGGTTGCCCCATACTTGAAGGTTCTTGAATTTTTTTTACATCTCTTCATCCTTACCCGCTCTACTCTAATGGGAAGCGGGGAAAGTGGGCTCTGCTTTCTCTCGTCGGGGATGGGTGGGGTACTGCCGACCAGCTGGGAAGAGTTGCGGGTGCCATGGTGGGGAGATGGATGTCTCTCTGGTAGAGAGGCAAAATCAGTAGGCAAGAGTAGGAGCTCCCTTGGAGTGCTCTTGTCTTGAATAACACCCAACATTGGATGGAAATCGGCCTTAATAAACAAATACAACCTTTAGCAACAAATAACGTTTTTGTAACAGGAGCACAGTTTGAAAGTCTCTACAAGATTATTACCTTATCAAACGTTCTCACAGTTAGTGGCATTGCTGAGCAGTGATTGGTCTTTTAAACATTGGCGGTTTCAGAGCTGGTGGAGTTACTCATCGGTGTTTGGATACAAATACCTGGTGACCAATACCACTGTCCAAGGATACTTATGTTGTATTGTGATACAAATACCTGGTGACCAATACCACTGTCCAAGGATACTATGTTGTATTGTGATACAAATACCTGGTGACCAATACCACTGTCCAAGGATACTTATGTTGTATTGTGATACAAATACCTGGTGACCAATACCACTGTCCAAGGATACTATGTTGTATTGTGATACAAATACCTGGTGACCAATACCACTGTCCAAGGATACTATGTTGTATTGTGATACAAATACCTGGTGACCAATACCACTGTCCAAGGATACTATGTTGTATTGTGATACAAATACCTGGTGACCAATACCACTGTCCAAGGATACTTGTCTAGTATTGTGATACAAATACCTGGTGACCAATACCACTGTCCAAGGGTACTTATGTTGTATTGTGATACAAATACCTGGTGACCAATACCACTGTCCAAGGATACTTGTCTAGTATTGTGATGTGATACAAATACCTGGTGACCAATACCACTGTCCAAGGATACTATGTTGTATTGTGATACAAATACCTGGTGACCAATACCACTGCCCAAGGATACTTATGTTGTATTGTGATACAAATACCTGGTGACCAATACCACTGTCCAAGGATGATTAACTTTATAAGTATCAAATCCCAAACTCTAAGGCAAAGAAACTTGTAGCTATTGGAGCAACAATTTTATCAGTTGATGCCAGTTCAGTTTAGAAAGTAGCAACACATATGTAAATCTGTCAAGAATTTTTCATCTGTTGCAGGATCAGACAAGTATGTTCAGTATGTGCAACTACAAAAAGGCACGGAGAATTACATTGAACGCTATGCTGTGCTTGCAGAGAATGCAACCAAAAGCTCTGAGACTGTACTGCTTCCTCAATCGATTATTTCAGGTGTAAGTTACTTAGGCTTTAATATCAAGCTCACAACTATATTGCGCAAATACAATTTATGTATATAACCATAGACTTAATGTGTTCATCGACTGGCTTGTCATGGCTCAATGTGCATTATAAAGGAAATGCGTGGAGTCGAAGCAGTAACAGCGTCTCCTGACACTAATTATGCTTTGGCCAAGATGAATTCAGAAAGCAATTCAATAATAAACAGCGCCAGTTATCGCATCTACAACAAACGAACGTCAAGGTGGGCTAAAATTTAATGGCAATTGCTGTATTATTATGCTGCGTAATAGGTGAGTTTTTTGTATGATCTGCAATTGGTCAGTGTCAAATGCTTTACTATGATACCTTATTGCAGTGTCAAGTGCATTACTATGATACCTTATTACAGTGTCAAATGCATTACTATGATACATCATTGGTCAGTGTCAAATGCATCACTATGATACCTTATTGCAGTGTCAAATGCATTACTATGATACCTTATTGTAGTGTCAAATGCATTACTATGATACCTTATTGCAGTGTCAAATGCATTACTATGGTACCTTATTGCAGTGTCAAGTGCATTACTATGATACCTTATTGCAGTGTCAAATGCATTACTATGATACCTTATTGGTCCGTGTCAAATGCATTACTATGATACCTTATTGCAGTGTCAAATGCATTACTATGGTACCTTATTGCAGTGTCAAGTGCATTACTATGATACCTTATTGCAGTGTCAAATGCATTACTATGATACCTTATTGGTCCGTGTCAAATGCATTACTATGATACCTTATTGCAGTGTCAAATGCATTACTATGATACCTTATTGCAGTGTCAAATGCATTACTATGGTACCTTATTGCAGTGTCAAGTGCATTACTATGATACCTTATTGCAGTGTCAAATGCATTACTATGATACCTTATTGGTCCGTGTCAAATGCATTACTATGATACCTTATTGCAGTGTCAAATGCATTACTATGATACCTTATTGCAGTGTCAAATGCATTACTATGATACCTTATTGCAGTGTCAAATGCATTACTATGATACCTTATTGCAGTGTGAAATGCATTACTATGATACCTTATTGCAGTGTCAAATGCATTACTATGATACCTTATTGCAGTGTGATTGAGTTGGCAGATGGGAAGCTTCAATTTGCTGATTGGATAGGATTAGGTAAAGAGATGGTAAGATTGAGCTGACCTATCTCTTTCTGCTTCTTTCTTCAAAGTACATAACATTTGTGCAATACGTAGTATAATATAGTGTATAATATATAGGTAGGGTACACAACACAGTGTAGGGTATAATATATAGGTAGGGTATACAACACAGTGTAGGGTATAATATATAGGTAGGGTATAATATATAGGTAGGGTATAATATATAGGTAGGGTACACTATACAGTGTAGGGTATAATATATAGGTGGTGTGCACAACACAGTGTAGGGTATAATATATAGGTAGGGTACACAACACAGTGTAGGGTATAATATATAGGTAGGGTACACAACACAGTGTAGGGTATAATATATAGGTAGGGTGTACACAACACAGTGTAGGGTATAATATATAGGTAGGGTACACAACACGGTGTAGGGTATAATATATAGGTAGGGTACACAACACGGTGTAGGGTATAATATATAGGTAGGGTATACTACACAGTGTAGGGTATAATATATAAGTAGGGTACACAACACAGTGTAGTGTATAATATATAGGTAGGGTATAATATATAGGTAGGGTATAATATATAGGTAGGGTACACAACACGGTGTAGGGTATAATATATAAGTAGGGTACACAACACAGTGTAGGGTATAATATATAGGTAGGGTACACAACACGGTGTAGGGTATAATATATAAGTAGGGTACACTACACAGTGTAGGGTATAATATATAGGTAGGGTATATATACATGCTGTAGTGTACACTGCCTATTACACAGTGTGTTGTATATATGCTGTACACTAGGCTGTGTGGTGTGCACTACGCTGTGTTTTATACAGCACACTATACGTTATACACTACACTGTGTTTTGTACACTACACAGCGTAGTGTGCATTACACTGTAGAGAAAGCTAACAAGTATTTGATACAGGTATATATACATAACAACAACATCTACTACAAGGAAAGCCCTGAAGTTGAAGCAACAGCAGTGACATCTGATGGCTCTTCCTCCATTCTCAATGGTCTACCCGATAAAACATACAAAGGTACAACATATCTATCATCACTCAGATCATCTTTGCTACTATTGCTCTTGCTACAAGTTCTCTAATTAAACTTTTAAGACCTGTCATGAACCATTGTAGGATTGGTAGTTGTCTGTTTAGTTTTGTGTTACCAACCAAACTCTTGCCAATCTGCATTATATCTAACATATATTTGTGTTACCAACCAAACTCTTGCCAATCTGCATTATATCTAACATATATTTGTGTTACCAACCAAACTCTTGCCAATCTGCATTATATCTAATATATATTTGTGTTACCAACCAAACTCTTGCCAATCTGCATTATATCTAATATATATTTGTGTTACCAACCAAACTCTTGCCAATCTGCATTATATCTAACATATATTTGTGTTACCAACCAAACTCTTGCCAATCTGCATTATATCTAATATATATTTGTGTTACCAACCAAACTCTTGCCAATCTGCATTATATCTTATATATATTTGTGTTACCAACCAAACTCTTGCCAATCTGCATTATATCTTATATATGTTTGTGCCAGACGGAGCTAAACTGAGACATCAGCGAGTTTGCAAAAACAGAAACATTTTTGTTGAGAATTTATGTAGTTCTTGCAACTGTGACATAATGGTGTTTTTACAATTTTTAGTTTATATATTCCCGAAGCTGGACAGTCTCATATGGGCATCTCCATTCAACAGCAAGTTTGCTTTTTGTCGGATAGATAAATCAACAAGCAAATCCTACCATGCAGTAAGTATCAATTGATGACGTCTACTATACACACTCATCTAATGGTATGTAAGTATCAATTGATGACCTATTTCTATGAGTGTTACAATGTAGGACAAGAGTAGTGCAGACTCTGTGACGCTTCACGTGTATGACAAAGAGGTGAGACAACTGAACCTTACGGCGCTTCCTGGGTAAGCTACCTATAGATAATAAATCACCATTTTGAAGAGGCTAGTTTCTGCCACAATATGAAGTTGACTGTCTAATGTTTAAGTTGTCTAATTTTTAAGTTGTCTGATGTTTAAGTTGTCTAATGTTTAAGTTGTCTGATGTTTAAGTTGTCTAATGTTTAAGTTGTCTAATGTTTAAGTTATCTAATGTTGAAGTTGTCTAATGTTTAAGTTGTCTAATGTTGAAGTTGTCTAATGTTTAAGTTGTCTAATGTTTAAGTTGTCTAATGTTTAAGTTGTCTAATGTTGAAGTTGTCTAATGTTTAAGTTGTCTGATGTTTAAGTTATCTAATGTTTAAGTTATCTAATGTTCAAGTTGTCTAATGTTTAAGTTGTCTGATGTTTAAGTTATCTAATGTTTAAGTTGCCTAATGTTCAAGTTGTCTAATGTTTAAGTTGTTTGATGTTTAAGTTGTCTAATGTTTAAGTTGTCTAATGTTTAAGTTGTTTGATGTTTAAGTTGCCTAATGTTCAAGTTGTCTAATGTTTAAGTTGTTTGATGTTTAAGTTGTCTAATGTTTAAGTTGTCTAATGTTTAAGTTGTTTGATGTTTAAGTTGTCTAATGTTTAAGTTATCTAATGTTCAAGTTATCTAATGTTTCAGTTGTGTAATACGGGTGATGTGTTTCACATAGATACGTATCGGCAGTAACATGGATGGATGCCAATCAACTCATGATTGTGTGGTTAGAAATGAATCATCAGATAGAGACATACTTCATCTGTGAAAGCAACAATGGCATTTGCAAAGCGGTACTGATAACTTCCGTAAATTTACACCAAGTCTTAGTTGCAAACAGTTTACCATTCCTGTTATTGCACCTTTGCTAGTGAAACAGCCACAATTTTTGTTCTCTTACAGAATTTCCAGTATAGCTCTTCCCAAGCCGATCTGAAATGGGTAGGACTGTACGGTTCACCAGTATATAATGCTGACAAGAGTGAGTACTATACGCTGCTGCCAGATCCAGCCAATGAAAATAAGTTATACCGACATGTTGCAGCAATTAAGGTTAGCAGTACCTAGTTATTAGATATATACAGGCAGTTGTTGTTAACAATCAATGATTGTATATAAGTAGTTGCTGTATACAGGTAGTTGTTGTATACAGGTAGTTGTTGTATACAGGTAGCTGTTATATACAGGTAGCTGTTATATACAGGTAGTTGTTATATACATGTAGTTGTTATATACATGTAGTTGTTATATACATGTAGTTGTTGTATACAGGTAGCTGTTATATACAGGTAGCTGTTATATACAGGTAGCTGTTATATACACGTAGTTGTTATATACATGTAGTTGTTATATACATGTAGTTGTTATATACATGTAGTTGTTGTATACAGGTAGTTGTTATATACAGGTAGTTGTTGTATACAGGTAGTTGCTGTATACAGGTAGTTGTTGTATACAGGTAGTTGTTATATACAGGTAGTTGTTGTATACAGGTAGTTGTTGTATACAGGTAGTTGTTATATACATGTAGTTGTCGTATATAGTTGTGTTTTACTTATATTTTATTCGGCTTGTATAGCCTGATTTCTCTGTTGTAGACAGATGATGCAATCGACCAGAGAGTAGCCTTTCTAACTTGTCATTCATGGTCTGATTTGGAGATAATTGGGCTCGACAATTCTAAGCTTTACTATCTCAGTACTGGCAGCAACTTCACTCACCAGCATCTTTTTAGGTAACTTCGCTTAAAAAGTACGCATATCACTGACATATATCACTGACATGTATTACCTACATATATTACCGACATATATCACCTACATATATCACCTACATATATCACCTACATATATCACCTACATATATCACCTACATATATCACCTACATATATCACCTACATATATCACCTACATATATCACCTACATACATAAACCAATCCCGTAGAAATCAAAAAACCGGTTAATTCATTGTGACTATAAAAGACACAAACATCACTTGTTGAAAATGGCTTTACTTGTTTCAACATTGTCATTTCTACTTTAACAGAGCAAAATGCCACTAGCTATACGGCTAATTATCAAACATTATTAAAAAACACAAGTCTAATCGGATCAATACAATCTAAACATGCTATTTCTGCAAGATGACAAAAATGCAGCTGATATCAGTAAATGAATAATTATTGCCAATAAATTGATAAAAGTATTCCACCGATTGATGATAGTTTAAAAAAATAAACAACCGAAACTTAATTATCTCTCATTATTATCATTTATTATTGTGGTAGATTTTAGTGAATGCCAGCCACGGGTAAAAGCACATTTACTGCTAAAACACCAATCAAAGACACACTGAAATACTACCCCTGCCCTACACAAGGTGCTGTGCCAGTAGAATAACTTGCTGTGCCAGTAGCACAGCCTGCAGGGCCTGTCTTGACCCATCCTAGGCCGGTATTGACCCATACTAGGCCGGTATTGACCCATACTAGGCCGGTATTGACCCATCCTAGGCCGGTATTGACCCATACTAGGCCGGTATTGACCCATACTAGGCCGGTATTGACCCTTGCTAGGCCGGTATTGACCCATGCTAAGCCGGTATTGACCCTTACTAGGCCGGTATTGACCCTTGCTAAGCCAGTATT
The DNA here is from genome assembly GCA_945261195.1 of Cryptosula pallasiana. Classification (NCBI taxonomy): domain Eukaryota; kingdom Metazoa; phylum Bryozoa; class Gymnolaemata; order Cheilostomatida; family Cryptosulidae; genus Cryptosula; species Cryptosula pallasiana. The sequence continues at coordinate 51,796,483 of OX183133.1, read as the reverse complement.
GACCTCTTGCTGAGCCAGTATGCTGATACTGTGCTGGCACAAGATGCCCGCCTTGGCAGAGGATCTTCGAAACAGCCTAAGATCTTGGAGCAACCCTGGAGCCGGGAGTACCCTTCCTCAGATCATCAGAACTATCAACCCAAGGCTAGGTACAGCCTCAGAACCACTGGAGAGTCTCTGATTGGACTATGGAGAAATGACTCCGCCCTTTAGCCACTTGGCACCATGTCTATTTAACCATATTGTATTACATGATTTGTCAACTATTTACATGTTGCATGTAATTGGTCCATTTACTTCATGTCAATGTATTTCTATACGTATTATGCTAATTACTTCCTGTCAACCTGCCTATGTAAAAGCTGATTTTGCTCATACTCTTTGCATTCATTCATGCACTGCCAACCACCCTAGAGGATTGCCACCCTAAGACTTGGTAGTTATAAATAAAACCACTATTCAAGCTGGCACTCTGTGTAGTTTGTCTGAGCCATGGGCTCTGTGTTTGACAGCTGATCCAGCAGTAAATGATTTCTAGTTTTCACTGTCATACTGGCACAGTGTCCCCTCTGGAGAGAGGTAGAATACTTCAGATTAGTGGAAATTTGTGGAAAGCAGAACGAAAATCATTACATTATGGTGACTAGCATCAAAATGATAATTATCAATAGATAATTATTACTATTAATTGATCATAGTTCAAGTTGTTGGTAGTATACAATTTATTCACAAAATATATCAATTGGAAGAAATGTCTGGAACTATCTATATATTCGTAATATTATATTTTTAGTTTTATTTTCATCTATCATTATCATATCTGTATTATTTATAATGCCGTAAGAATGCTTGGGTTATTCAAATTTATCCCTAATTAGATGTACTTTTCTTGGCCCTTCAACATTGAACTATCCGGACTTCACCCTATATCTGAGATCCGAGGTAGCTATACTGGGTTAGGGTAGCTGTATTTATTACTGTATGAGCCTATCTCCATGAGCGGGCACAAAAGGAGCGATCTACCATGTGTTGACATTTGAAAAGTTACAACATCCACGCTATGTTTCAAAAGTGCCATACAAATTTCACATTCTGTTGGTGGGAAAAAATATTTCAACCTTAACCCACCAGCCAGTACATTAACCAAAAAATCATTTGCAATGTCTGCACAAGATAATAAAAAACAAATATAAAAAAATAATTGTCATTATTTTACCTCTGTAATGTGGCTGCATACGTTAGCAGATATTATCAAGAAACTGCGCTAATACATGATATTTCTATCACTTGACTGCCTCAGTTCAATGATATATATCGATAAATAATAATAATTATATCATGAACCGCCATTATCATTCCGTGAGTAGAGCTTTACAAATCGGGGGAGTCCTTCCATGGTGAGAGAAAGGTCGACAGATGGCTGCTATATTGATTTTCATCGAAGATCGAGACAATTCTAGCTTTTTTCTTTTGATTGACAAATGAACGACATAATAACAAATAATAACATAATAATGATCGACATAAGAACAAAGATCGGTACAAGTTTTTTTTCTGGAGATAGGCTCTATGTGTAAGATCTTGGGTAGCTACACTGGCTTGATAGACAAGGATAGACAAAGGGAAGGGGGTGGAGCAGGAAATGGGAATGGGCCAGGATTGTAACTACTGCCAGAGGCAAGTGGTGTATTATTTAGTTAGCCATGTATTTCTCCCACAATACTATACATACTTCATAGACACGTATTACATATCTATATCTATATATAAACTTAAAAACCGTCTGGCTGTCTGTTGGGCTGTATACCTGTATATTTGGATGTCATTGCAGGTGAACGGAAGCCCAAACCATTACCCTTGGCGAAATAAAAACTGTTGTAAAAACCTACCATTAAATTAATAATCAATGTATAGTGAGGGTTTAAGTTTTGCTGATATTTGGTGTTTGGAGTGTCAAACAAACAATTCTGTGTTGGTTTACGACTCACATTACTCCCTTCAAATACGTATCGGTTGCAACATTCGTAATATGGCTTTTGCGAGTTGGTTGTCTCAGTTGTGATTGCAGTGTACGAGCACAAAGCACAACTGTGTAATCTTTTAAATAGGACAGCTAATAATACTGCTGGATGTATGTATCCACATAATATATTCACATTATTTGACTTTTACAGTTTAGATACAAACACCAAGGAGTCAGTCTGCCTCACATGCCAAAAACACATACTGTCTACAAAACATGTTTTCTACATCGAAGCCCTATTCAGCTTTTCCTACTCCTATGTCTACTTGTCTGTACTTGGTCCGGATATCCCAACATTCCATGTTGTCAGAACAGAAACACTCTATTCAGGTATAGATTGCTGACATTAGTCAATGTAGCTTATCAACTTCACTATTTTGGTAGCCTTTGGCATCCTGTACTTAATCTACCACCCAGAAACCAACCGCAACTACTTGATTAGTTGACTCTTAGCTTAGCAGCTTGCCAGACAAGAACTCCGACTTTGGTACACTTCCTTTGCTCTCTCCAGAGATAGCCCTGGGCTGGGGTAACACCTGACAACTCAACCAGAAGCCGCAAATCAGGTTCCAGCTTCTAGAAGCCAAAAGCTCTGGCACCCTACTCAGCATTTTGCTAAACATTTTATATTACTGCTCCTTACGTTCAACAGCTCTTGTTCAACAGCTGTTGTACAACAGCTCTTGTTCAACAGCTGTTGTACAACAAGTCTTGTACAAGAGCTCTTGTACAACAGCTCTTGTTCAACAGCTGGTGTACAAGAGCTGTTGTACAACAGCTCTTGTTCAACAGCTGTTATACAACAGCTCATGTACAACAAGTCTTGTTCAACAGCTCTTGTACAACAGCTCTTGTTCAACAGCTCTTGTACAACAGTTCTTGTTCAACAGCTGTTGTACAACAGGTCTTGTTCAACAGCTGTTGTACAACAGGTCTTGTACAACAGCTCTTGTACAACAGCTCTTGTACAACAAGTCTTATTCAACAGGTCTTGTTCAACAGCTGTTGTACAACAGGTCTTGTTCAACAGCTCTTGTACAACAGGTCTTGTACAACAAGTCTTATTCAACAGCTCTTGTTCTACAGCTCTTGTTTAGCAGCTCCTGGTACAGAGTGCAGAGAAAAGAGCATAATTATACTATAGCTCAGTGTATTATTGATTTCTGCACAGGAAGCATCTGCCCTATATTAAATAACAAACTAGTTGGCTTACCCTTTGTAAACGACAATGAATGGATATGGTCAGACATATTGTTGCCCTTTTCCAAAGCCCTGTTTTCCTTGGTTATGTTGTCGCCTCCTGCTGTGATTGTGTAGTGGATCGTGTCGGTAGGGCTCCCACTACTGTCCACTAACAAACAGCCATCCACAGCTAGCAGCTCGTGGAACAGCCAAACAACACCTCTCTCCAAGAGGTAACGCTCAGCCGATCAGACTTGAAGGGTGCAACAGAGAAGTTGATCACAACTTCACAACTAGTGAGTCCTTGGCTCAGACAAACTAAGTAGAGTTTGACTAATAAACATTTATTGTCCACATATCCATGCTCTAGGCAGTCAATCGCCTAGAGTAAACAACGCAGTAAGTGATAAGTGGCCTAGAGTATACAGTAATCCAGCCTTTTATAGGCTGGTGGCAGGAATTACTTCGCATCATGCTAAACTATCCAATAAAACATGATAGGAAGTAAAACAACCAATAGACATAAACAATGCATACAATGGCGCACAATATTAAAGAGACAAGGTGCCTGGTGGCAAAGAATAAGACTATAAATACAGTTCTCAGGATTTGGCAGCCTCAGCTCCATGATAGATAATATATATAGGTAGATAGGTCCTGGATCAGTCCTCTGGAAGCAACTTAGGCTACTTTCGGAACTGTGGCTATGGTGGCCATTTTGTTGCCAGCCCAGTATGTCACTACAGGGCCGGTAAAAGTCACTCCTGGGTTGGTAAAGGTCACTGCAGGGCCGGTATAGAATCTGCAAGGCCGGTAAAGTATCTGCAGGGCCGGTAAGGTATTTCTTCTTCTACAGTAATAACTCTCTGTGCCATCACTTTGGGAGGTCTATCTGACTGATTACCTCAGTCAGAATCACCTCTGGAATAACATAAGTGCACAGGGCATGTGTGTTGCTAAAGTCCACTACATACCTTTCTCCATTAAAGACATTAATGATGAATGTCTTTAATAGTAAAATAATAAAATAATACCAAGCATATGTGAGGGGCTAACTCCATACCCAGACTATTTGTTGGGAAATTAGAATTGGAGTTCTTCTTAGAAACACTGGATAGAACTCAGGGTCAACTTTTTTCTTTCCAGCTGAGAGAACCAAGAGGAAGTTGGGAAGGCTAGGCGGGCCCTCTGGTCTGGAGGGGGTAGAGCAGGAAAATCTTCCGTAAATAGGCCCTCGGGGTTCATCCTAGTAAGAGGTGATCCTTTTGTGAGTTGGCGTTTGACAGCCCTGGTGCCTTCAGCTACCTGGTGGCAGTAGGCTTCTCCATAGTGGGTAGGGGGGCCGACATTTCGTTGGGGCCTTCCGGTTGTTTGCACAGGTGGTGGCTCCCTAGCTTGTCAGCGTGGTCTAGTGGCGGAAGGAGAGGTCCTGGTTGACGTAGGTTTCTGGTGTCTAGTTGCACTCGCTGTTGCTGGCCTTCGGGGCTGTCCAAGGAGCAGGATGAGGGGATCTCTTCACAGGGGTGACTGTGGTATAGTGGTGGGTTGTTCTTTTTGAGAGGATGGAGGAAGGGGCAGGGCAAGATCAATTGGCTCCTGTGGTCTCACCTTCCGTCTTGTTGCACCCCGCATGTTAGGCTGTCGGTTGGGTTCCAGTGCAGCGGGTGCCTGGCCCTTAGAGTCAGTGCATGGGTTGTATGGCTTCAAGCGAGAGCCATTTTGCACGAACCTTTGTCCTTGCCTTGAAATCAGACAAGTATGATTGCTGTAGGCCACTTCGACCTGGAAAGGTCCTACCAATTTCATCTGGAGCTTGTTGCTCTCACCTTTGCGCCTTCTCCAATTGTCTAACCAAACCTAGTCACCGGGAGCAAATAAAGTGAGTTCTTCATCCTCCTCAGTCCTAATTTGAGTCTGCTCTTCTCGCAGAGTCTGGCGTACCTCCTCTAATCATTCCTTGAGTGCTCGTGCATATGCATGTACTGGAACTTCGTTCGTTAGAGGGGGTGATAGGAGATCTGATCCGGCAGATAAAGCTCCCTGCCTAGGATCAAGAAGTTGGGTGTCTCTCCAGTCACTGTGTGAAGTATGGCCCTAAAGGCACTCATTAGCTGTGGCAAGATCAAATCCCACTCATTGGGTTGTCATCTCACCAACAGGGACTTCAAAGAGTCTCTGAGAACTCCGTTGTTTCTTTCTACCACCCCGTTGGCTTGGGGTGGTAAGGGTTGGTCCAAGTTTTGTCAGTGATCCAAAGATGGCATAATCCATGCACCAGACTGCTCTCAAATTGTGCACCTTGGCCAGGGTGGACCTGTTTGGGAATTTTGAAGTATGCAATTACTTTTTCGTCTAGAGTGGTAGCCACTGTGGCAGCGGTTGCATCTGGGATGGCCAGGGCATCCTGCCATCTTGTGAAGTGATTCGTTAATACAAGAGTCCAATTATTTCCCCTCTCAGTCTCTGGTAGTGGTCCTACGAGGTTAACGGCCAGCTTGTGCCATGGTCGACCTGCGTACATGAGTTGTCGACCAGGATTTGGTTTGGAGCCACCACTTTTAACCCTTTGGCATACCTCACAACTGCAAACCAGCTTGCGGTAGTCAGCGAAAATCCCCGGCCAATACCAGGTCAGCAACAATCTCTGTTGGTTCCGTTGTACACCCTGATGTGCCAGAGCATGAGTCTGCCACATAATTGTTCCCCGCAAACCAGAGGGCAGAGAAGACACCACCGAGACCTCTTCTTTATGGCTACCTTTAATCTCCAGGACACTGTCAGGTGGATTGGAGGATTGGCGACTAGCGAGTATACGCAGCTCACTGCTTCCTAAAGGCTGGTTCACACGACGCGTGAAAAATCACTCTACCGTGAATTGCATTTTTGTAGTAGCAATAGCGACGATGCACACTAATCCAGTTGTTGTTCACACGCAGCGTCTCTGTGCGATAGCGTTCTTGCTCTCAACCAATATAATTGCATTGTACGCAATACGCGGGATCATTGTACTACTAGTTGTACTAGTACACACAAATGATTGAACAAGCTGAATGAATTGTCATTAATTAAGTTATGACCAGTACATAAGAAATATGGGCGTCAAAAGCAATCAGAACATCATCATGTATTGTGCTAGAGTAAAATTTCAGTGAAATTATAAATCATTATTGCATAATATTTAACATTAATACACAAGACAAGAAGAATCAATAAATGTCTGACATACATACCTAGTAGATGTTGTTAATAATATTTACTAGTTGGATAATTAAATGATCATAATTATTGTTATGTTATAAAAATAAGCAGTACTATCAAATGATATTGATTGTTACTTATAATATTCATAATAATAATAAATACATGGTTTATTTCATGTCATGTTGTCATTGATTAATAATAATAAATAATATAATTTTTATTCTGTTAAAACTATCAATTATTATTTTTTTAAAACATAATTATCATCATCAGCATTTTCATCTAGCTGGGAAATATCTGGGAGATATTGTAGTATCCAATACATCAAACCACTGTTTGCGGCTTTCTTCATGAATTTATCACTACTCAAATTATCAACCAACTCTTGTTATTGTTATATGCATACAGCGCCCCCTTGGCTATTAACGATGTTTGATTGTCCAATCATCTAGCGCAACGGTGACCTTTTGCTAATATTGCAGTGACAAAGTTCAACATGTTAGACATCCAATGCCCGCACTATTTTATGCCAACGAGCGATGAGTAATCGCAGTTTGTTTTGTGGCGACCGCTAAAACAGTCACGGTACAGTGCTTTCATGCGTCGTGTGAACCGGCCTTTACTCTAGCTGCTCTTGAGCCAATGTATGGTTAGCTTGCACAGCTTCATACATTACATTGAGGCTGAGCCATTTCCCTGTTGGGAGCTGTGGAACTTCCTCAGTTTACAGCCAGTACTTTAGCATTGTCCCTAGCGGGTACTTGATGGCAACGTGGAGACCATGACTCGTCAGGGGCTAGTTCAGCGGTTATTTCCGTTTTTTCCGACCGCCGTCCCTCTTTTGGATGTGTTGACATTGACAGCAACTATCTGAACAACGGCGGCTCAATTCATCAGCATTGTTATGGTGGGAGCCTTTCCGGTGTTCTATCAAGTACTGAAACTCGGACAGAACCTTGAGCCATCGAGCCACTTGACTTGTGGGCTCCCTTTTACAGCAGAGCCATAGCAGTGAGGCATGGCCTGTCCTTAAGGTGAATTTCTGGCAGTAAAGATACTGTCGAAAATGGCGTACAGCTTTCACCACTGCCAAGAGTTGTTTTCTGGTGACGCAGTAATTGCGCTCTGCAAGGTTTGATGGTTTGCTATAATAAGCAATGACCTCCTGGTCACCCTGGATACCTCCTGGCCACCCTGGTATTGTGAGAGAACAGCACCGAGACCATAATTACTGGCATTGGTATCTAGTATGTAGGGATTGTTAGGCTCGGGGTAGCCTAGGGTGGGAGCAGTACTCAGGCTGGTTTTCATTTGCTGAAAAGATTCTTCTTGCTCGGGTCCCCATGTTGCTCGGGTCCCCATGCACATGGGGACCCGAGTAGTCAGCCTGGTGAGCAGTTTAGCTCTTGACAAGAAGTTGAGCAGATACCGGCTCTGGTGGAGAATGCTGATTTTTCACTTGCGTCTTTATCTAGAGGCACCTGCCAATATCCACAGACGAGGTCCAAAGTACTGAAATATTTGCTCCCGGCTGAACCATCCATACTCTCATTAATGCAGGGCAAAGGATGGGCATCAAGCTGCGTGACAGCATTAACAGATGTAATCAATACAGAATTTCCAGGATCCGTCCTTTTTCTTCACAAGGACCTCAGGAGAGCTCCACGCTCCAGACGCAGGCTCTATCAGTCCCTTCTCTAACAAATATGGTATCTGCCTTTGAGCTTCTTCGTCTTTTTGGGGGCCCAACCGGTGCTGGGGTTGGTGTATGGGCTTAGTACCAGGCAAGAGGGTGATGCTGTGTTCTGTGCAGGAAGTGTGCCCTATATCATGATCTCCCTTACTAAATGTAGGGCTGTACTGTTCCAGCAGCTGAGCTAACTGTCCGGCCTCTTGGGGGTCTTTGCATTTGTGCAAGGCCTTGTGGTAGAGGTCTTTGAGGTGTTCTGGTACCGTGTTAGCTGGATCCTTTGGGCAGATAGGTGTCAAATGAGTGGAAACCGATGTATCTGGGGGTCAGCACTGCTCTGGTTCCACCACGGTGTAGTGACCTATGGCTTTGCCAGCTTTCAGCTCTCGAGGTTGGTCGGTGGGGTTGAGGCAATGCACGGTCAGTCAGCCTTGTCCATCAGGTTGGTTGAGACTAGCAGCCAGCAGGGGAACAGTACAACTCTCCACAATACCAAGGGGACAGTAATTTTTTGCTTTGAGTCTGCATGTCAATGCCACTTCCAAATAGGGGGGTAGTATAATGGTCCTTAGTACTTGTACTTTGTTTACCAGCAATCTTCCCTTCCGGTTAGTGCACTGAAGTTGGTGGTCACCCACAGTGACTACAGCCCCATCTGGAGCTACTTGCCCTTGGTGAGTGGTGAGGAAGGGTTCCCCAATAATGGCATCTTCGCTGATACATCCAACTGTAAATGTTACGTCAGACTTGAAGTCTCTGAGGCGACGGAGCACCTTGATGGTTCCATAGAACGGTACACGGGACCCGTTTGTCATAATGCCACAGGGGTCACTCTTCTGTCAGGTATTCTGTACTGCCAGGAACAGACACTGATAGACTTGCTGAGATAGCAAGTTGAGGGTGCAGTTGGGATCCACAAGTACAGACACCGGTCCCCTTCTACCTTTTCTGGCAGGTAGTAGTCGGTTCTTTGGGGCGAATTGGAAATATCAGCATCTCCTATGCCAGTAATGTTAGGGTCTGGTGGCTCCCTGAGTTGTAGTGGGGGTGCACATGGAGGGGTGTCAGCTGGTGAGATTCCTTTGGGGTTAGAGGAGTGAAAGTCTGGTTGAGAAACTTTCATGCTTGTCTTTGCAGAAGGAGGGTGGATGATCTACTTGGGTATTGTTTTCAACTTAACTGGGTTGAACTGTTCCACCTTTTCAAGCAGCCCGGTGTACCTGTCTTTAGCCCAACTGCATTTATTTCTTTGGTCACCGATTGAACGGGTGTCCTTTCTTTTCAACAAGGTGTCTGGTTCGGAAGAGAGGGAAGCTGCAGGGAGTGCAGTCTCTGTTAACGGTGGCGGAGCCAAGTTTCTTTGCTTGCTGGGAACACCAATATTTTTTGACAGAACTTGTACAGCCACCATGAATGCGGTAATTGGATCTTCAGCAGTGGGCTGTGGTGTACTGTACACTTGCTGTACAGGGATGTTGTGGGAAGCTGTTGGAGGGGGGCTTCTAGTGGTAGGGCCTCTCCACTCCATTTCGTCATCTGATTCATCATCTATAGTTCTCACGTGGGCGGAACATTTCTCGCGAGTTGTTTTGACTTGAAAATGTTCATTGCCCACTCTTACAGCATTTTCTAGATCAGCAGGTTGCATGGCCAGGAGATGCCTTTGTAAATAGGCATTACCAATAGTAGAGCTGAATGTGTCTAACATCATTTGTTGCATTGGTCTTGGGGGAGGTCTGCATATGCTACATGCACCAAGCACTCGACCTCACTCACGTGCTCTTGGAGGATAGTTTTATATTGTGTGCGCAGTATGGTCAGTCGGGACATGGCTTCCCTTGGCTACCGACCAAAATGAGCTCTCAAGGCAGCGAAGATTCTTTGGAGGTGTGGTGGCTTCCCACACTCTAGTGCACTTCCAAGCAGCGCTACACATGGGTGCAAAATGGCTATATGTTCAGGCCACTCATTGGCCTCTGCTACTCCCACAAACTGTGAAATAAAATATTCCACATCACCTGTGCCCTCATATTTTGGAGCTTTAAATGGTGTGTGAGTATTGCCAAGAGTTGGCCACATGACAGCTTGTAATGCTTCTGTCAAACAGTAGTCTCTGGGTTAGGAACAGGTGTTCTACCAGTGCTACAAGCTCTCTGATTTGCCATAGTCCACTCTATAGAAGAGTAAGTCAACTCTGTTCTAGTTAGTGGAGAGATAAACTATACCCAGGGCTGGAGTCAGTATTTCTAGCAGTTCTACCAGCAGAAGAAACTTAAATGGTGAATACCAGGTTGGTATCTTTTGACTGCAGGGCTGTACAAAGATGTACAGGGCCGGTGAGTGAGTAGACAGGGCCTGCGGTGCACTTGCAGATTCGGTGTCTCTTGGGAATTGGCCTGTACAGTAGTAACAGGGCCAGTATTAGTGCTAAAGGCGGAGTAAGACTCTACGTCCTGATAGCTAATGGTGATTGACCGGTGTAGATGACTGCAGCACCTGATACTACAGAAACTGCAGCAGAGGAGTTAGTTGTTGCTAAACCGGAAGCCAGATTAGTGACCACTGAGGTTGAGCCGTTATGTCAGCAGGCACAGAACCTGCCTGGTGACCTCTATTGAGTGCCGATTCTATTTTGAAATAGACTGTATACCATTACACATGTTTTGCCTTATGGCTCTGTTTTATACACATATATATTATTATCACACATATACTCACTGGGTATGGTTCTACCCCACACATAATCTCTTTCATGTTGTTGCTTACAAGACAAATATGTTCCTTTTAATGGAATGAGGTATGTGGTAGATTTTGCCGGACAAATGGCGTAGAAACCTGTGCCATGCCTACTGCATTGAAGAGATGCTTTCTCTCACTAGCAACCAGCCACTGGTCGCATTCTGCTTGTTATTTATCAACCACCATAAGAAGTGCCAACCTCGCATAGCAATGTAGAGTCAGTCATGACTCATGCAGACCCGGAACAAATGAATACAGATCTGGTACCAATTCGGGGTAGCTGACCCAGGATCGGACATTTAGATGCAAGGTTATTATAGCCAAAGACCTCAAGATTAGCCTTAGCCGCCTGAAGAAACACAGATGAAAAGATGCCAACCTTCCACCCTCAAGACCTCTGGATTCTGGCCTATGGAAGCCCTAGAAAATGCAAGCCAGTGATATTGGTAGAGGCTGTATTAACTCGGCTCACTTGTCTCTAGGCGCCTCTTTCATTTAATCTTAAGTACCTTCCTGTAATTTGTTGTTATATTTATCCACATGTTATCATTTCCTAGAATCACTTTCTGTACATGTGATTGACCACATTGTCCTTCAAACCAATCACTTCCTGTACATGTGATTGGCCACATTGTCCTTCAGGCCAATCACTTCCTGTACATGTGATTGACCACATTGTCATTCAGGCCAATCACTTCCTGTACATGTGATTGACCACATTGTCCTCCAGGCCAATCACTTCCTGTACATGTGATTGACCACATTGTCCTTCAGGCCAATCACTTTCTGTACATGTGATTGACCACATTGTCCTTCAAACCAATCACTTCCTGTACATGTGATTGACCACATTGTCCTTCAGGCCAATCACTTGCTGTACATGTGATTGACCACATTGTCATTCAGGCCAATCACTTCCTGTACATGTGATTGACCACATTGTCCTCCAGGCCAATCACTTCCTGTACATGTGATTGACCACATTGTCCTTCAGGCCAATCACTTTCTGTACATGTGATTGACCACATTGTCCTTCAGACCAATCACTTCCTGTACATGTGATTGACCACATTGTCCTCCAGGCCAATCACTTCCTGTACATGTGATTGACCACATTGTCCTTCAGGTCAATCACTTCCTGTACATGTGATTGGCCACATTGTCCTTCAGACCATTCACTTCCTGTACATGTGATTGACCACATTGTCCTTCAGACCAATCACTTCCTGTACATGTGATTGGCCACATTGTCCTTCAGGCCAATCACTTCCTGTATATGTGATTGACCACATTGTCATTCAGGCCAATCACTTCCTCTGGTCTCGCCTATGAAAGGCTGAACTCTCCATACATTTAGTGCATTATGTTATATACTTTCTGTCAGGCTGTATCTATGCTTTTACTCTAGAGGAAAGCCTCCCTATAGCTATATTGTGATACATACATGTATTATCACCAAATAAAACTGACTAGAATGTCTGAGCCACGGGCTCTCACTGGTTGCTAAAGTCTACCATACAAATGGCACTGACTGATACGGTGGTGTCTCTTCGGGAGAGAGGCAGAACACTTGAGCTTGATAGCATTCTGTGGTTGGCAAGACCAGAATTTATTGCCGTATTAAAACAAAATATGTTGTGTCAGTGGTGACAAGTAAAATTCACCACTGTACTTATGCTAACAAATTCTACTGTATCTATAACTGTGATATTGTTGTTCTATCACTGTGATATTGTTCTATCACTGTTATATTGTTGTTCTACCACTGTGATATTGTTGTTCTACCACTGTGATATTGTTGTTCTATCACTGTGATATTGTTGTTCTATCACTGTTGTATTGTTGTTCTACCACTGTGATATTGTTGTTCTACCACTGTGATATTGTTGTTCTATCACTGTTATATTGTTGTTCTACCACTGTGATATTGTTGTTCTATCACTGTGATATTGTTGTTCTATCACTGTGATATTGTTCTATCACTGTTATATTGTTGTTCTACCACTGTGATATTGTTGTTCTATCACTGTGATATTGTTGTTCTATCACTGTTATATTGTTGTTCTACCACTGTTATATTGTTGTTCTACCAGTGTTATATTGTTGTTCTATCACTGTTGTATTGTTGATATGTTGTGGTTCTATCAGTGTTATATTGTTGTTGTATTATTGTTGTTGCAAGGTGAAGTAGATGCTGCACAAATTGATGAAACCCACCATGCTGCTCTTGTTGCTGCTTATGAAGATGTGCATTTGCCAAAAGTGGAATTTCTTACAATTCCCTTGAGTGACGGTTCAGGTAGGTGAACAAAACATATAACATACTCTGAGTTGTAAAGTGGTAAGTTTGTTTGCATAGGTAGTACTTTCATATAACATAATAATGCAATGTAACATGAATAGCTGTTGTCCTGATTGCTAATCCGCAAATTAATTGTTTTAGAAGCCTCAGTGAAGCTTGTGTTACCTTCAATATTTAACAGAGACAAATCGTGTTATTATGAGACAGTTGTAATCACGTGAGTTTATATATTTTACTATCTAAATGGACTTAATTAAATAAATCCATGAAACAGATCATTTTGCTATTAATGCTAGCAGCGCCGCACTTGGTGGCATTATCAAGTTGAATGTGCTCTTGATAGTTGTGATTATTAGCCTGATGCACTGGTCAAAGTTCATCGTGGTTGGACAACAAGCCATAAAACTCATTCCTTGAAATCCATCCATTTCTGTCCGCATCTCTTTGTATGAAGTAAAATGACTTGAGTCTTTCATATTCATCTTCATTTCCTTCAATTTGATCTGCGAACTAAATAATTATATTGTATAAGACAACATGCAGTAAATTTGGTGTTAAAATATCTTAGAATACACGGTTGTCCTTACACTTACCTACCTAATACACAAGTATATTACTATATATACTTACTGCTGGGTTAGAATACACAAGTATATTACTATATACACTTACTGTTGGGTTAGAATACACAAGTATATTACTATATATACTTACTGTTGGGTTAGAATACACAAGTATATTACTATATCTACTTACTGTTGGGTTAGAATACACAAGTATATTACTATATCTACTTACTGCTGGGTTAGAATACACAAGTATATTACTATATACACTTACTGCTAGGTTAGAATACACAAGTATATTACTATATCTACTTACTGCTGGGTTGCCCAAAATCCAAGCCTCAACCTCTTCTTTGCTCAAGTATCTGTCTCTATTGCTGTCAATACTTTTGAACTGGTCTTCTTTTGATATGTCGATAAGCTCCACGTCTAATGTGAGGCGAATATTCTGAGGTACACCAGCTGCAGAATGCATTATCAGGGTTTGATGTGATAAGCACAGAGTTCAATTACCCAAATTTAAAGCTGCAAGTTTAGACCAAAATGTGACTAGTGGATATATAGTGTGACTAGTGGATATATAGTGTGACTAGTGGATATATAGTGTGACTAGTGGATATATAGTGTGACTAGTGGATATATAGTGTGACTAGTGGATATATAGTGTGACTAGTGGATATATAGTGTGACTAGTGGATATATGGTGTGACTAGTGGATATATGGTGTGACTAGTGGATATATAGTGTGACTAGTGGATATATAGTGTGACTAGTGGATATATAGTGTGACTAGTGGATATATAGTGTGACTAGTGGATATATAGTGTGACTAGTGGATATATAGTGTGACTAGTGGATATATAGTGTGACTAGTGGATATATGGTGTGACTAGTGGATATATGGTGTGACTAGTGGATATATGGTGTGACTAGTGGATATATGGTGTGACTAGGGGATATATAGTGTGACTAGTGGATATATAGTGTGACTAGTGGATATATAGTGTGACTAGTGGATATATGGTGTGACTAGTGGATATATGGTGTGACTAGTGGATATATAGTGTGACTAGTGGATATATGGTGTGACTAGTGGATATATGGTGTGACTAGTGGATATATGGTGTGACTAGTGGATATATGGTGTGACTAGTGGATATATAGTGTGACTAGTGAATATATAGTGTGGCTAGTGGATATATAGTGTGACTAGTGGATATATAGTGTGACTAGTGGATATATAGTGTGACTAGTGGATATATAGTGTGACTAGTGGATATATAGTGTGACTAGTGGATATATAGTGTGACTAGTGGATATATAGTTTGCTGTGAACAGACTTGACAGTGTACAGTTTTAACGTACCCTCATTTACGTCACCAATTGCTAACTCTGGTGGTATTTTGAGCCGTCTTCTCTCACCGATACACATGCCGACAACACCTTCGCTTAGCCCCCGTAGCACATTTGTGTCACCGACAGTGAACGTATACTCTTCTTCTCTGTAACCATACATTTGTAATCAGATCTTTTATCAACTGAAGTCAACATATAAGCACAATGTGTTTGTCACACAGTCCCTTATGCAACAATGTTGAGTTGAAAACCTGAATAAACCAAAAAAGTCGATACATGCTTGGTTAAAATATTGTAAAGATGCCTTTTTTTATCCCCTACAAACCCCAACTAACTCCTCCCCTACAAACCCCAACTAACTCCTCCCCTACAAACCCCAACTAACTCCTCCCCTACAAACCCCAACTAACTCCTCCCCTACAAACCCCAACTAACTCCTCCCCTACAAACCCCAACTAACTCCTCCCCTACAAACCCCAACTAACTCCTCCCCTACAAACCCCAACTAACTCCTCCCCTACAAATCCCAACTAACTCCTCTACAAACCCCAACTAACTCCTCCCCTACAAACCCCAACTAACTCCTCCCCCACAAGTGTGAAGGAAAGTGTGAAGGCATTGATGGAGTCGTGTGTCTCCTATCAAACTGAGTGAGTTGTGGTAGTGTGAAGGCTAAAGGCATTGATGGAGTCGTGTGTCTCCTATCAAACTGAGTGAGTTGGGAGAGTGTGAAGGCTAAAGGCATTGATAGAGCCGTGTGTGCTATCAAACTGAGCGAGTTGGGAGAGTGTGAAGGTATTGATGGACCCGTGTGTCTCCTATCAAACTGAGCGAGTTGGGAAAGTGTGAAGGCATTGATGGAGTCGTGTGTCTCCTATCAAACTGAGTGAGTTGGGAGAGTGTGAAGGCTAAAGATATTGATGGAGCCGTGTGTCTCCTATCAAACTGAGCGAGTTGGGAAAGTGTGAAGGCATTGATGGAGCTGTGTGTCTCCTATCAAACTGAGTGAGTTGTGGGAGTGTGAAGGCTAAAGGTATTGATGGAGCCGTGTGTCTCCTATCAAACTGAGCAAGTTGGGAGAGTGTGAAGGCTAAAGGCATTGATGGAGCCGTGTGTCTCCTATCAAACTGAGGGAGTTGTGGGAGTGTGAAGGTATTGATGGAGTTGTGTAACTATAGGTTTGATTAACCTTGCATGGGCCTGCTTATGCAAGCGTATTAGCAGTTTTCAGCCTAGAAGGAGATGCATCTGGGACAGGGTATGAAAAAGGGTGTGTAAGAATAGGAATAGCCACAGAGGGAAAAAGTGGAGGATGTGGAGGTGGACAATGGCAGAAGGGTGGTTACTGTTTGCATTATTTCAGTAGATTCCATTTAAAAACTCAAAATAGTCAAATTGAAAGATTGAATTATAGCCAACTGCACAGGTATAAATAATATTGTAGTAGATTTTTGGGGCTTTCAATACACTAACTGTGCACTGTCACCAGCCAAACTCCTCCTTCACTGGCCCAGTAAAGTCGTTAGCATTCCAACGGTATGCTGCCACCAATTACCTCTCACCTAGAGGTAATAACAAGTCGGTACTACACCGAATCAGAAGTGAAGGAGTGTTCTCTACTCCACAACTAGTATAGAGCCCTCACCTCAGACACATAACTCAGAACTTTAGAGTATAATGCATTTATTTTTGTAAAGAATATCAAGTATGGTCAAAGTTCTGCCTTTCATAGGCAGACCGCAGAAAGTTAAACAGAAAAACAACCAATAATACACAAGTAGGTTATAATGTAGCAAATAGGCATTCATATATAAATTGCAGCGAATGATATCAAGCATATGGAATTGAATGTAACTAGGGCCCAGAAGTGGTAGGCCGAGTCATGGGCTCTCTATCCAATCATAAGCAGTCCTACTTCCTGTGGTTGATATCTTAGTCTTTCTAGGCTTGGGTCCTTGACTTCCTCAGATAAAAGGGTAGACATCTTACAGATATGGCCTTCCGTCTCTTCCAGGGCTATTTCCAGGTCCCAGGCTATGATGTCTCACTTCCTGCCGGCCCAGTGTGGCTCCCACAGAATCGGGGCTGACCCATACAGGGTCTGTACAGGATGGGTATGGTACCGATGCAGGATCGGTATCTTACTGACGCAAGGTCGGTCCATTGAGTAGCAATTGACACTGGTGTTCTGGCCATCCAATGGCTATATAAGTGATGCCAGAACAGTTGGTAGGCATCTGCGCACATGTGGGTGGGATAAAAATCCACCACAATATTTTGCTACTAAACTTAAAATTAACCAAAATACACCTAGATATTACAAACATAATAAATGCATAGATAGACATGATAAAGCTCCAACGCTCAAATAAATCGAAACAGCACGAGTGATTGTGGAGGGCATGCTGAATGTACCAGACGCAGTGAGAGAAGGCAGCAAAAGGATCATCGACATTCACAATTAGTACAAAAGGATCATAGACATACACAATTAGTACAAAAATGCCTATGAAACAGATATAGATGTGCAGGTAGCAGCCATGTGAAAAATAACTCACCCGCTGTCAAATTTAAATCTGTCGTCGCTAAATCCGTTATAAGTAAGAGTAATTGTGTCATGCGCATGCACTGTCCCTTTGGTGTCACAAAACGGGCCATCTACTTTGTACCATCTCAGTCTTCCACTGACTATGTCCACCAGCAAAGCATCAAATATTATAGTGGTGTCTGCAGGAATTATATCACCTGTAAGTAATAATGCTTAGTAACAGACTGTATATTACTAGCTGTATATTACTAGCTGTATATTACTAGCTATATATTACTAGCTGTATATTACTAGCTGTATATTACTAGCTATATATTACTAGCTGTATATTACTAGCTATATATTACTAGCTATATATTACTAGCTGTATATTACTAGCTATATATTACTAGCTGTATATTACTAGCTGTATATTATTAGCTGTATGTTACTAGTTGTATATTACTAGTTGTATGTTACTAACTATACATTACTATATGCATATTACTAGCTGTATATTACTAGTTGTACATTACTAGCTGTATATTACTAGTTGTATGTTACTAGCTGTATATTACTAGCTGTATATTACTAGTTGTATGTTACTAACTATACATTACTATATGTATATTACTAGCTGTATATTACTAGTTGTATATTACTAGTTGTACATTACTAGCTGTATATTACTAGCTGTATATTACTAGCTATATATTACTAGCCGTATATTACTAGCTGTACATTACTAGCTGTACATTACTAGCTGTATGTTACTAGTTGTACATTACTAGCTGTACATTACTAGCTGTATGTTACTAGCTGTATATTACTAGCTATATATTACTAGCTGTATATTGCTAGTTGTACATTACTAGCTGTATATTACTAGCTGTATATTACTAGCTATACATTACTAGTTGTATGTTACTAACTATACATTACTATATGTATATTGTGGTAGATTTCAGTGCACTCTAGGAGTAAACAGGTAGTTTACACTAGAAACCTTGTGAAGCCATGCGCTAGGCTTCTGCTCACAGCATTTGGTTAATAGCTGTTGGGTAGGAAGTCATACTGTGCCGGTAGCATGGTAAGCAGGGCCGGTATTGACCCCTGCAGGGTCGGTAGTGACCTCTACCGACCCGGTACAGCTGTACTGGGCCGGCACAAGATGGCCGCCTTAGACGAGGATCTGTAAAGATGTTCAGGAACTTAGTCAAGGTCGTAAACAGGAAGTGACTACCCCTAAAGTACCAACTTAGTGGACCTGATTCTATATACAGCCTGTGGACCCTGTAGGAGATGTCATTGGACAGTTGGGAGAAAAGACTCCGCCTTTAGCCACTTGGCACCTCCTTGTATTATCTTGCATTGCATTGTGATTGGTTAAGTATTTATATAATTGATGTCATTGGTTGCATTACTTCCTGTGCATTGTATCTTATATGTTTTGTGTTCCTTAGCTCTCCTATAAAAGGAGAGCTCCTACTGATAATCAGTGCATTCATTACAATGAGCCATAGCATGTATTATTATATTGCTAACCACCTAGAGGAATAATTACCCTCAGGACTGCTTTGTAATAAAGCCACTATAGCAAACACTACTCGGTACTGTTTGTCTGAGCCATGGGCTCTTGCTCTACCGGGTAATTCGGTTGCCCTATACAGTTGTCACTGTCGGTCAGTACAGTGTCCCCTCTGGAGAGAGGTAGAATACTCGAGACTAGTGGATGTCCGTGGTAACAGACCGGAATCCATTACATTGGTGGCAGCGGTGGGATAAACGGTACCTTCCCACGCTGTGCTCTTTCACGCTACCCTCTGGCCCTGCGAATGCACTGCAGGCCAGCTACCACTGAGGAAGGAGAAGTGATCTACCGGGTGTAGATCTGGAGAGAGGAGGAGAAATTGATCTACCGAAGTAGTAGATCGGAAGAGCAATTGACGCAAGATACTACCGGATTTCTCTGCAGGTTCGTTTGAGTGCGCTCCGAACTGCAGCAGCTATCCCGGCACAGTATCCACTACTAAAGGCTGTCTGCATCAACCGTAGAGCTTGCTCCGTTTGCAGCAGTCCAGTACAGACGCTACCGTATCTTCTACAGGCTCGTAGAGTTCGCTCCGACCTGGACATAGAGATACCGGCACTGTACAGAAGAATGAGAGAGTCGTGTATCCGCTATACAGACTCAGCTACCAGAGGTTATTCAGCTTGGAGTGTTACTCAGCTGGTAACAGCGACCCCGGCACTGTATCCATTTACAGTGTCACTACACTACTGCCTGTAGGCCCGTAGAGCTTCGCTCCGCCCTGCAGCAGTACAAGAAGTTTCGTAACGGTTGTTACAAGCGACGGAGTGCCAGATACTGCCACAGTATCCATTGGACCAACCCCTAGATCTGCTAGAGCCACTGGAAGCACAGCTACCGACCCGGATCTAACCTATACCGGCCCGGGATCCAGTTGTACTGACCATTTCTTAGATTTGAGTTGAGATCACTCCTCTATCTGCAAAGAATGGCCACCCAGAGAGCACGCAGCGCTGGTCGAGCACCCGCTGGCAACCCAGAAGCTACAGCCATTGATAGATTGACCGAAGCATTGACGGCTATGATGAGGCCCAACCAAGACAATGCACCAGCTAGACTAAAGGCTCCGAAGTTCGACGGCGAAGGAGACGTCGAGTACTTCATCAGCCGATTCATTGAGGTAGCCGAAATGAATGAGTGGCCAGAGAACACGGCCATTTTATACCTAAGGGATGCATTACGAGGTAAAGCATTGGACTGTGGAAAGCCTCCACAACTGCAGGGTATCTTTGCTGCACTACGAGCACGTTTTGGGCTAACACAAAGGGAAGCTATGTCCCGGCTGACCAGCCTACGCCGCCAACACAAGACGTCGCTCCAAGAGCATGCAAGTGAAGTAGAGCGCCTAGTGCGCGTTGCGTATGCAGATCTACCTCACCGACCCATGCAGAGGATGATGCTGGATATCTTCAGCACCACGGTTGGAAATGCTTACCTGCAAAGGCACTTGTTGGCCATGCAGCCCATGGACATTGCTGAAGCAGTCCGGGCCGGCAACGAGTATATGCAGATAAAAACACCGTTCGAGGAGCGCCAGGCTCATGTACGGATGTTGGAAGAGGATGCCGACGAGGAGGAAGAGGAATGGATGAGGACGGTTGCCAAGGGCCCGTCTCAACGTGTCTCCACCGCTACTGCCGTACAGCAGACACACCACACCCCTACACCTGCCATACCGGATCCTATGACAACAGTCATGGACAGCCTAAAGCTACTAACAGAAGAGCTACGGTCGCTGAGAGCGGCCAGACAAGCAGCTCCCCCTCCACAGTTGGAGGCAGAGCCTGCAACACGCTGCTGGGGCTGCGGACAACCAGGTCACATGATGAGTACCTGCCCCCGAACTCAGCGTGCAGCTCACTTCACAAACAACCCCAGACAGACGGGAAACGGCCGGCGCCCGCAGTAGCGCCACCGGCAGCTGACTGCAGCTGGGCAAGCCGGACCACACCCACAACCCCGTATAGTCCTGGAACTCTGAAGAAGAGTGGACAACCTCCCAAGATACAACCGACAGCAACCAACCACCGCTGGACAGGCCAAACAACTCCTGATGCCCCGTACAGTCCTGGAACTCTAGGAGAGAGTGGACAAACCCCCAAGAGAGCATCAACACCCGCTGACTGCAGCTGGACAACTCCTGACACCCCGTACAGTCCTGGAACTCTGAAGAAGAGTGGACAACCCCCCAAGAGAGCACAGACGCCCGCTGAGGACAGCCGGACAGCTCGACAAGCCCCCATTAGTCCTGTAACTCTGAAGAAGAGTGGACAACCCCCCAGGAGAACACAGACTGACAGTAGCCGGAGAGCTCGTCAACCCCCTTATAGTCCTGCAACTCTGAAGAAGAGTGGACAACCCCCCAGGAGAACACAAATGGCAGCGCCACCGCTGGAGCGACCCTATCAGGCCAGCTACTTCCTGGCTGGAAGGTTAGCCGGTAGACCAGCCTCCCTGTTGATTGACACAGGCTGCACCACCAACTTGCTGTCGAAGCATCTGTATCAGCAATTGCCACAGTCAGTGAAGGACACGCTGCAACGCAGCAAGGCTCATGGACTCACGGCTGACGGGTCTAGGATTCCCTGTTACGGTACCCTGCAAGTAAACTTGCAGCTTCGTAAACTGAGAACGAGCGTTAACTTCGTCATTAGTGACATCAATGAAGATGCCATAATTGGCATGCCGTTTCTCACCTTACACGAGTGTGCCCTACAGTTTCCAGACTCCCATGTCATCATTGACGGACATGTGTTACCTTGCACGGACAAGCACGGGCGGCCACTTAATGACAGTGTCCGTCTAGCGCAAGCAGAGCTGACGGAGAACACCCCTTACACCCCTGAAGAAGAGGACGTCCCCACACAACCACCCGCTGTAGAGGGAACTACAGGTGGAATGTATCAGGCTGTGAAGAGCCCCCCGCCACAGGTAGATGGCAGAAGACTTGAGCCGGATCGGACAACAACTGTAGGAGCTATAAGCAAAACAGTGTCTTCCCCCCCGTTGGCTACACCCATGCGATGGAGAGAGGAGACCCCCACCGCTGGAAAGAGGCAGCCACCCTCCAACCATCCAACCCCTACAAAGAAAAGTAGACTACCCCGAGGAGCTCCCCGACAACCTCCAGTGAACAGAATCACTGTAGCTGACCGTCTAAAGATGTTGGAGAAGTGGCCAAAACCTCCCAGGACTCGAACCCTTCCTGTTAAGCCGGGCAGAGTGAGACAAAGTTGTAAACAACTCTGCCGCACAGACCAGCCACTCGTACCTAGCAGTGACAGTGACAGGACCATCCTCCAACTAGCCATGGCGGCTGATCAATGCATAGAGCTTGAGGACCAAAAGGCAGATTTGCTGCAGGATGCAGGCCTTGATAATTGTTCATCAGCCAACTGTGCAGACACAGAAGTACTGGAAGCGATGCCAACGGCAGAGCCGTATACCAAGGTAGAGAAGGTCAAGCTAGCAGAGAAAGAGAAAGAGGGTGAGCAATTAAATGCAGCATTTTCAAAATGGTTGTTTGAGAACTGCACACCACGAGATCCGTTAGCACTACGGAGTGGCAGCCCACCTAGCTATGCTAAACCTGTACCTCTAGACTCACCATGCGCTGGTGACAGTAGAGTATGCGCTCTCCCACAAGTCGGGACTGCTGACACCCTCATAAGGGCAGTAGATAAGAAAGAGCGGGAGATCAAGTGCTCACCACTTGATGCTGCCTGCCTGCCGGCCCGGGATGACTCCCTACCGGCCCGGGGTCCTCCAGAGATTCAGTCAGGGAAGACTGAGAAGTTACAAGGCAGTAGTTACCCTTGTAGAGCTTACCGAAAGAGAAAGCCTGTGGTGGCAGCTAAGGGTGAACGTCCCACGACGTCTTCACCACCAACCTTAGTGCCACACAGCACAGTGCACCACACCCCGGCACGGGATGTTGCTTGCACCCCCACGGTACAGTGGGAAGAGGAGAGAAAGCGCTGGCTTTCCTTAGAAAAGGAACGGCGGTCTCCTAAAGTTGAGATAAGGAAGGTTCTGCTAGCACTAGAACTTCCAGGGCCACTGCTCGCACCCATACATGACGCTATGGTACAGCAAGCCCCGCTGCACTATAGGCAGCCCATTGACATGTTGCATAAAACTGGTAATGCACATGTTGCTGTAGACGCGCGCTCACAAATGAACGTGACGCCCATGCTTACCATACGATTGGTACAAGCATCAAGCCCTCCCGTGGAGGAAGAAAAGGAGCTGATTACTAGCTTCCCCTATGATCCAGGAGGAGTTGAGTTATGGGAGGTCACCTGCAAGGGCGACCTTCTCTGGAGAGAGGTGCTATGTCATCTCATGGCATAGTACCTGACTTTATATATAATCAAATATATAATCTGGGTACGGGTGTTACCCCCACACATATCTGCTCTTGATATTTTGTTATTAAAGCCAGGCTATGACTTTAATGGAGAGAGGTATGTGGTAGATTTCAGTGCACTCTAGGAGTAAACAGGTAGTTTACACTAGAAACCTTGTGAAGCCATGCGCTAGGCTTCTGCTCACAGCATTTGGTTAATAGCTGTTGGGTAGGAAGTCATACTGTGCCGGTAGCATGGTAAGCAGGGCCGGTATTGACCCCTGCAGGGTCGGTAGTGACCTCTACCGACCCGGTACAGCTGTACTGGGCCGGCACAAGATGGCCGCCTTAGACGAGGATCTGTAAAGATGTTCAGGAACTTAGTCAAGGTCGTAAACAGGAAGTGACTACCCCTAAAGTACCAACTTAGTGGACCTGATTCTATATACAGCCTGTGGACCCTGTAGGAGATGTCATTGGACAGTTGGGAGAAAAGACTCCGCCTTTAGCCACTTGGCACCTCCTTGTATTATCTTGCATTGCATTGTGATTGGTTAAGTATTTATATAATTGATGTCATTGGTTGCATTACTTCCTGTGCATTGTATCTTATATGTTTTGTGTTCCTTAGCTCTCCTATAAAAGGAGAGCTCCTACTGATAATCAGTGCATTCATTACAATGAGCCATAGCATGTATTATTATATTGCTAACCACCTAGAGGAATAATTACCCTCAGGACTGCTTTGTAATAAAGCCACTATAGCAAACACTACTCGGTACTGTTTGTCTGAGCCATGGGCTCTTGCTCTACCGGGTAATTCGGTTGCCCTATACAGTTGTCACTGTCGGTCAGTACAGTGTCCCCTCTGGAGAGAGGTAGAATACTCGAGACTAGTGGATGTCCGTGGTAACAGACCGGAATCCATTACAATATTACTAGCTGTATATTACTAGTTGTATATTACTAGTTGTATATTACTAGTTGTACATTACTAGCTGTATATTACTAGTTGTATGTTACTAACTATACATTACTATATGTATATTACTAGCTGTATATTACTAGTTGTACATTACTAGTTGTATGTTACTAACTATACATTACTATATGTATATTACTAGCTGTATATTACTAGTTGTACATTACTAGTTGTATATTACTAGCTGTATATTACTAGCTGTATATTACTAGCTGTATATTACTAGCTGTATATTACTAGCTATATATTACTAGTTGTATATTACTAGCTGTATGTTACCAACTATGCATTACTAGATGTACATTACTAACTGTATATTACTAGTTGTACATTACTAGCTGTACATTACTAGATGTACATTACTAACTGTACAGTAGTGGTTGTACACTACTAGCCGTACACTACTGGCTATCCATTTCTAGCTATATCCATCACAGTTGGCTGCAAATTGTAGTAGTTACATTTGTTTGACTAGACGTTGACAATCTCCCTCCTTCCCATTCCTTATGGTTCACATTCTGACCCGCACCTTTCCCCACACCCCTCCCCACACCCGTCCCCACACCCCTCCCCACACCCGTCCCCACACCGCTCCCCGCACCCCTCCTCACACTCCTCCCTGCACTCTTCTACGCTTCCGTCCCCTCACTCCTACGCGCACCCTTTTCCGCACCCCTCCCCACACCTCTCCCGCACAGTTGTCAAGGAATTCCTGGTAATCACCCAAAAAGAAAAAGGTGGCGTTTATTTCGAAGCGGCTTATTTATATTTTGGATGAAACAGAGGAGACAATTCCACACATATTTATTATTAATGGTTTATTTATTGTATTTTTAGTATCAGGCAGTTATCAAAACAGATGCAGCAGTATTATAGTATAACTTTTTATTTGGCTACACATAATATTGTGATATGTATTGTTATGGAAAACATGACAACTGTGTGACGTGACGTGAGAATTTCACTTTAACAATTAATTAACAATAATAATTAATCTTTGTATAATTAACATCATAATCATGTGTAATGATAGCATCATTATAAATAAACTGACCAGTATGACAATAGAAAAGCAGATTCGTTGTGTTTAAAAAAAAATGTATAGTAATAATATAAATTAACTGATAATAATTATATATATATATATATATATATATGGAGTTATTTCATCTATTTCATCCATGATCTAAATAAACTGCTTGGAAATAAACACCGTTAACGAAAAATCAGCAAAAATTGGAGTGTTGTTGACCGGTCCACGGCCAGATAGAATACAGTCTACACTCCAGATAGAATACAGTCACACTCCAAATTTAATACAGTCCACTACCCAAATTTAATACAGTCTACTCCTCAAATAGAATACAGTCTACTCCTCAAATAGAATACAGTCCACTCCCCATATACAATACAGTCTACTCCTCAGATAGAACACAGTCTACTCCTCAAATAGAATACAGTCCACTCCCCATATACAATAGAGTCTACTCCTCAAATAGAACACAGTCTACTCCCCATATACAATACAGTCTACTCCTCAAATATAATACATTCCATTCCCAAAGTTTAATGCAACTTATTTCAGTACACAATGAAATTCACTTTCCAATTGTAAAGGTGACTAATACCCAATTATAAAGCAGACAACTCCTATTCTAAGTTCATTCATTGGCAGCAGTCAACTCTGCTAGCATGCCTCTGGCACATCACAGAGGAGATTACGTATTATTGCTACAAGTGAGAGGTATAATAAAACCAGCTGAGACTTCGTATATCTGCTCATTGAGAGTAAATAGTCAACTAGTACATCAATGACTCCCAGTGCTAGTACTAGCTAATACTAGTACATCAGTGACTCCCAGTACTAGTACTAGCTATTACTAGTACATCAATGACTCCCAGTACTAGTACTAGCTAATACTAGTACATCAATGACTCCCAGTACTAGTACTAGCTATTACTAGTACATCAATGACTCCCAGTGCTAGTACTAGCTAATACTAGTACATCAGTGACTCCCAGTACTAGTACTAGCTATTACTAGTACATCATGGTCTCCCAGTACTAGTACTAATTACTGCTGGAATTCCAATGTATCTACTGCTTCAATAAACAGGCTTATGACGGCACACTATGAAAAGTAGTCATTGCTTTAATAAAACGAGGTGACTTTACAAACAATTTTCATGGGACAAACTTACCATAACCTTGACTTTTATAAGCTAGAATGGGTGGACAAACTTACCGTAACCTTGACCTTTATAAGCTAGAATGGGTGGACAAACTTACCGTAACCTTGACCTTTATAAGCTAGAATGGGTGGACAAACTTACCGTAACCTTGACCTTTATAAGCTAGAATGGGTGGACAAACTTACCGTAACCTTGACCTTTATAAGCTAAAATGGGTGGACAAGCTTACCATAACCTTGACCTTTATAAGCTAGAATGGGTGGACAAACTTACCGTAACCTTGACCTTTATAAGCTAGAATGGGTGGACAAACTTACCATAACCTTGACCTTTATAAGCTAGAATGGGTGGACAAACTTACCATAACCTAGACCTTTATAAGCTAGAATGGGTGGACAAGCTTACCATAACCTTGACCTTTATAAGCTAGAATGGGTGGACAAACTTACCATAACCTTGATCTTTATAAGCTAGAATGGGTGGAATAATCAGCCGTCTTATCTCCCCTTCACACATGTTCATTAGTCCAAGTTCAACCCCCTTAATTACTTGGTTTTCTCCAAGAGTAAAGTCATAAGTTTGCTCTCTGCTGTAGCTTTTGTTTAATAAAACATACAATGCATTAGGCCGATCAACAAGTCCCAAATACCATCAGTAGCAGAACTTAGCAAAGTCAGTACTTGCTCACCTGCTGTCAAATTGTGTGCCATTAATAAATGTGCCATTGTAATGTTCTCTGATGAAATCACCTGCAGCTGTCCGTCTAGTACAGTTTTCTGGCATGTGTAATAGTTCAATACTGAAGCCTGATGGCTTCAAATCTGTTAGTACCACTTCGAATATTAGCGTAGAACCAGCAGGAATCTTTCCTACATACATACAGTATGAAGCTCTACAGCTGCATGCATGTTCAGTGCGTGTATTCAAATACTCAAAAGCAATCACAAGCATAAAAATACTGAAAACATGCAAGTCATTGCATTTACAAGTTTGGACTCCTCAACTGCAAACTGTTTTAGCTTGACTGATACTCCACCTCTAACGCGATCCCCATAAGCCAACTGAGCAGGTATGGTGATCTTTCTTTTCTCCCCTTTGCACATCCCCTTCATGCCCATATCCATTCCTCGAATGACTTCTCCTACTCCTAAGTGAAAGTTGAAAGTGGTTCCACGGTCGTAGCTGCAGGAAGGCAGAAGTGTGTTCCAAGAGATTAAATATGCAAATCAAGATTTACCCAAACGTAGTAGTAAAAAAAGTACATACAACTACATACGGTGGATATTTTTATGGCACCATGGCCCATGGCACTGACCTTGAATCAAATGTTGTACCATCCTCTAAAGTTCCAATATAATCTTGGTAGAGGAAGTCCCCCTCGCGAGCTCTGTATGTGCAATTATTGGGTATGAATATCTGGTCTATTCTGAATCCAGGCACAAAGTCACTTAAGTCATCAGTACACACTAAGGTGAAGGCCATTGCTAGCACCAACATTGCTAGCACCACACATGATTTTCCTCTGAAACCAATGTATAACGGTGCAACGAACATAAAAAAACACTGATCCATCAAAATACATTTCTAACCCATGCGTTACGCTTACCCGAGACGTGTCTAATACCTGCCTTATACTTACCCGAGACGTGTCTAATACCTGCCTTATACTTACCCGAGACGTGTCTAATACATGCCTTATACTTACCCGAGACGTGTCTAATACATGCCTTATACTTACCCGAGACGTGTCTAATACATGCCTTATACTTACCCGAGACGTGTCTAATACCTGCCTTATACTTACCCGAGATGTGTCTAATACATGCCTTATACTTACCCGAGACGTGTCTAATACCTGCCTTATACTTACCCGAGACGTGTCTAATACATGCCTAATACTTACCCGAGACGTGTCTAATACATGCCTTATACTTACCCGAGATGTGTCTAATACATGCCTTATACTTACCCGAGATGTGTCTAATACCTGCCTTATACTTACCCGAGACGTGTCTAATACATGCCTTATACTTACCCGAGACGTGTCTAATACATGCCTTATACTTACCCGAGACGTGTCTAATACATGCCTTATACTTACCCGACAAGCAACTATTATATGTTTAATACATACCTAATACTCACCTGAGATATACCTTTTACAACTCTGTGACCAAACTAAGACATACCTAATACGCAACTGATACCTGCCAGAGGTATATGTATATTACACACCTGTGTATTACATACCTATATAGTACACACCTATACAGTACACACCCATATCGTACACACCTGTGTATTACATACCTATATAGTACATACCTATACAGCACACCTCTATATCGTACACACCTATACAGTACACACCCATATAGTACACACCTATACAGTACACACCCATATAGTACACACCTGTATAGTACACACCTTTATAGTACACACCCTGTATAGTACACACACCCTGTATAGTACACACACCTGTATAGTACACACCTATATAGTACACACCTATATAGTACACACCTGTATAGTACACACACCCTGTATAGTACACACACCTGTATAGTACACACCTATATAGTACACACCTATATAGTACACACCCTGTATAGTACACACACCTGTATAGTACTCCCCTGTATAGTACACACACCTGTATAGTACACACCCTGTATAGTACTCCCCTGTATAGTACACACCCTGTACAGTAAACACCTGTATAGTACACACCTGTATAGTACACACCTGTATAGTACACACCCTGTATAGTACTCCCCTGTATAGTACACACCTATATAGTACACACACCTATATAGTACACACCTGTATAGTACACACACCCTGTATAGTACACACACCTATATAGTACACACCCTGTACAGTAAACACCTGTATAGTACACACCCTGTATAGTACTCCCCTGTATAGCACGCATCTATATATTACATACCTACATAGCAGATACCTATATAATGCACACCTTTACAGTATTTACCTATATACAGTACATACCTATATACAGTACATACCTATATAGTATTTACCTATATAGTACTTACATATGTGGTGCATAATCACTAACAAACGTACCTATACATGTTTAAGGAAGGCGAGATTATAACAAGTCACGCAATGTACACTCCCATATACACCAGATCCAATGCTGACAATGCTGACTACGTTCTTACAGGCAGCGTACACTTATGCGTCCATCCGCTGTCTACTTTACAAGCACAATACACTGCCTACTCACTGCTCTTCCTCTGCATACGTGGCACTTGCAGGCACTTGCACTTGGCTGCCACCTCACCACTAATTATATTTATAGCCTTAATGTCTGACGTGGAACAATTTTGTTAGGGAGGGGCTGCTACTAGCTTTTTATGCAGTACGTCTAGCCTGACTGGGCAGTGAATTATAGACTGTGGGAGCTACAGGTGGCAATTGTAAGCTAGCTTACGCTGGCTGTGTCGATGGGCATCTTTTGATATGTACATGGAGGTCAATGAATGCATGGGTATATTAGCCCAGCTATACCAAGCATAGCATGTAGAGTAGCCTGTATAGCAAACCGACAGGCTCTGCTACTCTAGTTATTACATGGCAGCTACTGATGCTTCAAAACATCTTTATATTGCTGTATATTCCAAAACTGATGCCAAGTATGGCACGTGAGAGAAAACAAAGTAATTCCCATTACTACATTCCTCAGGCAACTCCAAAAGCTTAGTAAAGTGCGCAATCTTTCTCTCTCTCTCTCTCTCTCTGAGAAATTAATTTTGACAACACATCTCACATATTTATCGTTTCACAGCCATTCAAAATTATATGATTACTTCTTCGTGCCACTTGCCCAAGAGTTTGACCCAAAAACTTTGCCAATATGCAGTTGAAGCAGATAACACTAAAGTAAATACAATCTATGCAACTGAATTTTTAGAGTATTGGCTCTACTCAGCAGCTGTCGGTTACTGAAGCATGGCCGTTCATGGCTGGGCCAAATCCAGAACCGATTGATTAAAGAAACTTCATCAGTTTTATGCCGGGGGGGGGGGGGGGGTGGGGCAATTATTGTTGAAAAACAGACAAACAGACAGACAAAACCAGAAGCTAATACTAATACATAATTATTTTATTATGTAATTATCTGTAATATATCCAAATAATCTGTACTAATGCATTATTTATTCGTACAGATTATATGGATATAATAGAGGTAATTACGTAATAAAATTTCTTTTGCTGTTTTTTATGTTTTTTTCTTCTTGTTTTGGCAATTTACAGAAAACACATTTTTTTAAAAATGATATCGATGCCAATAGAGTATTATATATATATATATAATAATCTATAGGCATCGATATCATTTTTAAAAAACATGTGCTTTCTGTAAATTGCCAAAACAGGAAAAAAACCTAAAAAACGGCAAAAGAAATTTTATCATGTACTTATCTCTATTATATCCATCGATATCATTTTATATATGTATATATAATATATATATATAATATATACTAAAAGGTAAAATAGTAAAAGATGTTAAAACTATTGGCTGACTACAAATTGTTTCATGTGCTAGAAAAAAGATGGAAAAAGAAAAGAATTCTAGGCACAATCATCAGGTCGGCTATCAACTGAGAAAAAAGCCCCTGTGCACAAGATGTGCACAGGGGCTTAGACTAAATAGAAACAATCAAATAAATAATTAATTATTAATATTAGTTGCCCAAGAGATGGAAAAACCAGTCAAGACAGTTTTTACATTTTTTGAGCCGACCTGATGATTGTGCCTAGAATTCTTTTCTTTTTCCATCTTTTTTCTAGCACATGAAACAATTTGTAGTCAGCCAATAGTTTTAACATCTTTTACTATTTTACCTTTTAGTACCTAGCTCCTCAATTTTTTCTTGTTGAGCACTGTTTTATTTGCTTGAGCGAAATTTTTTATTCGCGCGAAATTCTTATATATCATAAAGGAATTTTCGAGCGAAGAAAACAACATTTTTTAGTCAAGTAGGATTTCTTATATGTTACAAAGCGTTTTTTGCACAAGCATTCTCATTGGATAAGCTTGGTCAATCGGTGCAACTTTAGCTATTTAAGAACCACTGTTTTTACACAGAGAGCATCCACTCCAACAATTACGGTGGAAGGAACAACATCTGCAGCAACTACTAGGAAGACTCTCAGTGTTAAGGTAAGGAATAATAAATAATTATTTCACACTAGTTGAAAAACTCAACTAGTTGCGCTGTGGCGGAGCACTCCGTGAACCCAAGCCGTTTACTTTTAAGAGTATGAAGTCTTTGTCGTTTGACAAAGTTACCTTTTTTGTCAGAGAGTCAACATCCATGTTCTAATTATTTATTATTAATTGTTCTTACTTAGTTCGCTCTGTGGAGATGTACTCCTAGAACCCGATCGGTTTGTTCTCCAGACTAAAAAGTCTGTGTTGTTGACAGAATTACTTTGTTTGTTCGAGAGACAACGAGAAGGTTCTAATTATTTATTATTATTAGGGCTTAGGTAGTTTGCGTTGTGGAGAAGATGTACTTCAAGAGCCGAGTTGGTTTGCTCTCAAGACAAAGTTTTGGCATTGTCAAAATCACCTTTTTTGTCAGAGAGACCACAATTGGGTTATTATTGCTATTATACGTAGTTGATTAGTTTTTGTTCCTTCATGTTTTTGTTTGATTTTTTTCAGATTTTAATAATATTTTAATTATTTACGGATTCACACGAATATTTATAAAATCGATTGCTGGACAGATGTTATTTATCTGTTATCAAAAGAACAGAACTTACAAGAAAGAAGTGAGTTATTATAAATTACTATTTAAGCGTAATATGTCTATTTGTGAACTTAGGATTTTAATAGTATTTTATAATTTTAGGGGAGAGAATGGAGATGAAAGAGGATAGTGATGTAGGAGTACAGGCAGATTGGGATTGGCTTGTGAGAAATCGCATTGGGATCAAAATGCCAGATTGTGCATACAACAGTAAAATGGAGATTGAACTTGAAAACGCTTGTGACGAAAAGTTAGTTGCTTATCAAGTTTCACCATCCGTTGAAAATACTAAAACTCGTAGTGATCAGTGAGTTTTTAAATAATAAATACTCGTATTGGAGTAGTTTTTGTTGTACTCTGTACAGAGTGTACGACTCAAAGCAAATTTATGACGAGTTATCCATTTTTTATTTCTTGCAGGCAAGACTCAGATTTTCACGCGATGAATGTGGAAGAGAGAGACGGAGCTCTGGTCAATTGGAAATGGTTCAAAAAAATTCCTATTTGTTTTTAATTATCGGATGAACCAGTTAATCAGATAAGAATGGGTGTGGAAGGCGCGGGAATGGATATCAATAAAATCGCCGAAGATGTTAATCCAATTTTTGGAAGTTGCTGTTGACGAAAATGAAGATGGTCGATCGTGGAAATTGAAGATGACGAAGCATTGTTGATTGAAGAAGATGATGAGATAACAAAAAACGAAGAGAGCGAAGAACAAGAATTGGATGAGTCAAGAGTAGAAATACCTAGTCGAACGTCATCTCTAGGTATTGTCGATGATAGCCAACCTCCAACTTTTCATGATGAAGAATGGGATGAGCTGATAGCCAGATATTGGGGTGCTATGAAAACTAAACACAGACCGGGTAAAGTCATAGACGTTTTAAACATAAGACTTTGGGATGGAATTCTCAGAGACCAAATTGACGTCTACCAAAATGACCATCACGCATCGAGAGCATTGGAGTTGTTAAAAAAAGTTTGGAGACAATTGAGTTCGAGAGCAAAAGTCAACTGTAGCCTAGGTAGTATCCTGGAAAACAAAAACGACCGTAAACTCCGCTATTTTCACTCATCGTTTAACAATGCCACCTTCTATCCAGGAGCACATTTGATAGAATCCGAAGGCAGCTCAACAAATTCTTCATCAACGTCACTGAAACCGATCACCGGGCTAATAGTTTGAGACCAAGACCAGATACGACTTGGAGACTGATGTTGATCACAAGCGTTACGTTTTACTTTTACAAATTGATCGGAATAGGAAAATTTGGAGGAAGTGGAAAGACTGATACTTCGAACACAGTTCCCTCCTCATGTTTACCTCAATCAACATATTCGTACCATGGCATGTAATAGTCATGGTGTAGCATACACAATAATTTGTGTTTCTTCAGATGCTTAAAAATACAAATGATGCTTGAAAAGGATAACAATACTTGATCAACTCGACCAGATGTAAAAATTGTACAGAAATTTTTCAAGCGCTATCTAAACCCACAGAATGAAGAAAGCGATAGACATCTAATGGAGGGCTAAGAGAGAACAGATTTAGATGAAGGAGTTGATGAAAAGGATTTGTTGGTTTTGGGAGACGAATTTGATGTAAAGATAACAATGCTCATGCTACACTAAAACAAAACCTCTATGGTGATTTGGTGCTTGAATTCTAAACTCGAAAATAAATTGTATCTTGATCTGCAAGGCAAACGCTTTAATCTCATCACAAACTTGGAAGGATACGCCAGAGCCTACAAGTGTCCAACGGTTTTCACTTGTTTCGACAGATTTGGCAATCTGAAAAAACACAGATGCTCAGCCTCAGACACAGCATCCCTGGAGTTTCCCGGAAGAGAACACACACAACCCTTCTGCCACAATTTTCGACAAGTTAAAAGAACAATTCGGAATAAGCATCAGCACGGATGACCCTTGGAGATAGTATTCGTATTTTGCCATGTACGATATTGAGTGTTTGCTCCCCAAGTGAGATGACAATAGAGATACACACACCACCTTCTACACCAGCAAACATAAGCTCTGGAGCATTTCCATTTGCTCAAACCTACCGAGTTTTGAGATGCTTAGATGTGTCATAAACAATGGTGATGATGGGGAGTGCGTTAAAAAATTTATTCTATACTTGGAAAACATCACCGAAGAAGCGTACATCCGAGTGTGAAAAAACTTTTCATGAACCATAGAACAAGTAGAAGACAAGATACATCAATTGGAAAGAGCCAAACAAAAATTCCTCTGTCAATCGCCACTCGAACAAAAACCGTTTAGACAAAAACTAGAAGCTTCCCGAATTCTGGATGAATTGGAAAAGTACATGGAAAAACTTCCTATTCTAGGATTCAATTCTCAGAGCTACGACATCAACATGATGAAAGAAACTTTGCTACAACAACTGAAAGACGTCTCCGTCAAAGATTTTGATTTTGTCGTCCAAAAAGAAACCAAAATACCTGTGATCAGTGTAGGATCTTTTTTGTTTTTGGATTGCACAAACTTTATTGCACCCGGAGACAGTTACAAAATGTATCTCAAAGCGTACAAATGCGAAGTCGCAAAAGGATTTTTTCTTTACGAATGGATGAAAGACTTGAGCCAACTGCAACAGAAACATCTACCGCCGAGAGAAGCTTTTTACGGCTCGTTAAAACAGAAAAGCATCAGCAAAGAAGAGTATGCCATTGTCAAAAAGCATGGGAAGATGAAAACATGAGCGCTATGAGAGATTTTTTAAAGTGGTGCAACAACTTGGATGTAAGCCCATTCGTTCAAGTTTTGGAAAGACAAAGAGCTAACTACAGAGAACACGGGATCGATATGTTAAAAGATGGTATATCTTTACCAGGATTGGAAATTCGCTGAATGTTTAACAAAGCTCCCCAACCATCTCCTCCACAACTTTCTTCCCATTTGGATTTTCGAAAACTCGGCAAGTCTTTTCAACAGACTCTCCCAATCTGCATGATTGACAAATGCAATGCAGATCTTTATTCCTTGATGAAGAAAAACATTGTCGGAGGACCCAATCGGGTGCTGCACAGATACGACAAAAAGAGAATGATGAGAATCAGAGAACATTAGCTCAGAAAAGAAGCAAAAATTTGCAAAAGATCTATGGAGTCAACGCCTACGCTCTCTACCTGTGGTTTATGATGCAGTCGATGCCTACCGGATTTCCTCGCAGAAGAGAAATGGAGAATTCTTTCCTCGCTGATTCGGTAAAATTTAGCAAGTCAGCGCACAGCTGGATACTGTACCAAATGTTTGCAAAGAAAATCAACATCAGACATCAGCTCAACAGAGGAGAACTCTCTCTTGAACAACAAGGTCTCCGCGTCAATGGACTTTGCATTGAAACTCGACTCGTCTTTCATTTTCACGGATGTTTCTGGCACGGACATGACTGCTCTTTTAACAATGCTAGACATCAGGAGCTTCATCCTACTGGACAAAAATCAATGGCTCAGTTGTATAGAGACATGTTGGAAAATGAAAAGTATCTCCAAACTCTAGGTTACACAGTCATCTCGATTTGGGAGTGTGAGTGGTTGACTCGCGTAAAAACTCACACAAATCTATGGCAGTTTGTCAACACATTTTACGACTCTATCTATCCCAAAAACTTTGAAAAAAAACTAACTCAAAAATAAGCGGTAGAGATAGTTTAATCAAAAAATTTCTTTGGATTCGTCAAATGCAGTATCAAAGTCCCAGAGGAACTAAAAGATAAATTTTCCAAAATCATTCCAATTTTTAGAAACTTGATGTTAAGCAGAGAGCACTTGAGTAATGAGATGAGAGACTTTGCCAAAACCAAAGGATTCCTAAATACCCCACAACGCTCGCTAGTCGGAAGCATGTTTGAAGAAAAGATATTGCTAATGAGTCCGTTGTTGAAGTAGTACTTGAAACAGGGATTAAAAATCGCCAGAGTCTATCAGTTTACAGAATACGTCCCTAGAAAAACTTTTGAGGCTTTTGGAACATCGGGTTCGGATGCTAGGAGAATGGGAAATAGGGATCCTAGACAAGAGTTGCTTACCACTACCATTAAATTGGTAGGAAATGCTGCCTATGGAAAAACAATCACTGACAAGGAAAAACATACAAAAGTCAAGTACATTGATGGCGCCAGAGAAGCTTCATTTCACATCAGAGGAAACAAATTCGTTTCTATGGAGGATATATCAGAGGATTTCTACGAAATCATAAGCGCTAAAAAAATTGTACGTTCTAAAATCTAATTAAAGTCGATGCAAAAACTATTGTGCTCTTAAAGTTTATCCTATTGAGTATTATGCTATTCGTTTCAGGTGAATATGAATGTTCCGGTGCACTTGGGTTTCTCCATACTACAATACGCCAAGCTGAGAATGTTGCAGTTTTACTATGACTTTATGGACTAGTAAGTAACTCGTACTTTTCTTTTAACTTGATAGTTATCATAAACAGTAGACATAACTGTAAATAATACGATTACTAATCTTGTTTAATTATAGATATATCGATAGAAGTGATTTTCAGTACATGGAAAGGGATACAGATAGCGCGTACATGGCTTTGAGCAGATCGTTAGAAACATTGGTAAAAGTGGACATGAAAAATATGCCGATTGCACCAATTGGTTTCCACATCCATACTGCGATATACATAAAGATGAGTTTTTGAGAGTGAAAACAACGGTGCAGAATGGATCGTGCGTGATTGCTGTGACAAAGTGTTAAAACATGGAAAAAGAACACTAAAGAGGAATTTACAGGAGATGGAATTGTTGTATTCAACTCTAAATCCTACAACTGTTGAAGTGAAAAGGAAACAAGTTTAGTTCCAAATGTGTTGAGGACAAGAAAGTCTTTTAAAGAAAACAATCATGGTTTCATAATGAAAGATGGGAAGATGTTAACTTACAGACAAATAAAATGAAGACTCACATAATTTTACACTAAAAGACGAGTATGTTCGAATGGAGTGTCATAGAACCTGCTAGCGCTTACTAAAAAATAGAATCAACTCTATATCATAAACTTTTTTTTTCAATTTATTTACTGTATACATATTTTAGCTCATTATGATAATCGTTATTCAAAAGTAATGTTTATATAATCAAAATGGATACAAATGAACATAGGCATAAATATACACGGATATGGTCATAGACATATATGGATATGTACATGAACATGAATGGAGATGGATATATACATGAATATGTACATGGATGTGGACATGGATATGAACATCAACATGTACATACATGGACATGAGTATCAATGGATATTGACATGGTTATGGACAAGTACATGAACATGGGCATGGACATGGATATAAGTTGAATGGATATGGACATGGTTATGGACAAGCACATGAACATGTACATGTGTGTAAATGGACATGGACATAAATATGAGCATAAATGGACAAACATGAACATGGATATGAGTATAAATGGACATGGTTATGGACAAGTACATGGACATGTACATGTGTGGAAATGGACATGAATATGAGCATAAATGGACAAATATGAACATGGATATGGACATGGACAGACATGAACATAGGCATGGACATGTACATAAACTTTTTTCATATCTATCGCTATTATGCGATTTTATAGCAATTATTATAAACCTTTCAACTAATATATTATACTACAAATAAATTTAACAAAACTTGCAACTGTGCAATACATATGCATAAAAATGACATGTTAACAGGGGCTGTAAATTGGAGGTTAGCTCCAGAGGGTAATTCTAAATTGAATCGTCAAATAACATAGGTGATCTGATCTGCTATCTTATAATAAAAAAATTTGGAAGAGCAAAAAGTTCATGTGCCAAAGGTAGGAAAAGATATAGAAAAATGACAAGAGCAACAATAGCGCAGCTGTCTTCATTCATTTACACTAAAGCCTGGTTCACATACATATCGTAGATGCTCGCAAGTGATCGCAGATCCTCGTACAAGCATCTGCGATGTATGTGAACCTGGATTTGCAATGGCTCGTACGACGTCGCACGATGTGGCAGAGGCTCATAGAAAAGTTCAGCTGAACAAACTTTCCTGCTACGTCGTACGTTAGGGCGTACAAGTTTCTTACTTTTCTTCTCAAAAACCACAGTTAGGTCAAGGTTGCTCATGTAAACATGACTGCTATCAAAAAATTTTAATAAATAATAAAATTATTATTGTTTAATTATAAAAATTAATTATTATTTATTATTAATTTTCCGAATGAAATATTATGATAGTTGAAATGTATGAATATATATATTTTCTGTAAATTTTTATATAGTAGCATAATTAGTATACTATTATAAATTGAGATCCAGAATTTATGTATTAAGAGATGGTAAAAAATAATAATGCACCATTGAACAACAGTTACAAATTCAATTGAAAAATATGGAATAATATTTAATGATTATATGAGTAACAATATAATAAAATTTAAAATAATCAATAGGTCGGTGTAATTGAACAGCGATAATTCATTTAGTATATACATAGCCGTTGGTCAGTGAAGACTAGCTTCAAGATTTTATTACGTCCCAGTCAAGAGAGTGATGATACCTCTTGCGATCGTGTGTTTGCCGAGTTTATGTGAACATGTATCGCAAATTATCACACAATGGTCTTCGATCACTTGCAAGCATCTACGATATGGATGTGAACCAGGCTTCATAAGCCATACAATAAATACTAATGTCGAGTGAACATCTCAGATCGCACCCCCAATAAAAACCCAGGTGGCTTGATCTGCTCCTATTATACTACTCAAACCATTTACACAAGCAAGTAGATAGCTTGACACCAATGTCAACCCTGCCAGCTCTGCAGCAATATATATTGGGCTGGCAACAAGATGGCTACCATAGTCTGAGAACCCAAATAAGCCTTAAATGCTACACATGCTTATATCCACCAGATATCCACTTAGACCCTTACTGAAACCTGGATAGTAAACTAACAAAGCTCCAAGACTCAGCCCAAGAAGCAAGATGATGCAATACCATGACTGACTAATTTGCACATAAAATCCGCCTCCTACTTATGCACATGCCTGTTAGAAAAATACTGTATCACTGGTTATTTTACTTCTACACGCACTTACTTCTACACACACACACACACACTCTTACTTCTATACACACACTTACTTCTACACACACTTTCTTCTACACACGCACTTACTTCTATACACACGCTTACCTCTACACACACACTTACTTCTACACACACACTTACTTCTATACACACACTTACCTCTACACACACTTACCTCTACACACACTTACTTCTATACACACACTTACTTCTACATACACACTTCTACACACACATATACTTACTTCTAAACACATACCTATAATTATGTATTTAATTTTTCTTGCTTATGTACTTACTCGTACATATACACTGAGCGGTAGAGACCTGTTTCTGCTACACCACTTGCCTTCACCTCTATCCTCGTACTTATCTCATTTTTCTACTTTACTGCTCCTGCTGAACTATAGATCTCCGGCCGAACTATAGATCTCCAGCCAAACTATAGATCTCCGGCTGAACTATAGATCTCCTGCTGAACTATAGATCTCCGGCCGAACTATAGATCTCCAGCCAAACTATAGATCTCCGGCTGAACTATAGATCTCCGGCTAAACTATGCATTTT
Source organism: Cryptosula pallasiana (assembly GCA_945261195.1). Lineage (NCBI taxonomy): Eukaryota > Metazoa > Bryozoa > Gymnolaemata > Cheilostomatida > Cryptosulidae > Cryptosula > Cryptosula pallasiana. The sequence continues at coordinate 51,756,294 of OX183133.1, read as the reverse complement.
AGATTTTTCAGATTTGTTTTTGGTAAAGAGACTTATATTACCAAATCTTTAGTTTTGGATGATCTATAACGCTAAACTAACTTGTGATAAAAAAAATGTAATCACTCGTTTGTAATTTGGGGAAAATTTTGCAGCCTAAATCAATTTTTTTTTTTATGTTTTAGTAGCAACATTCCTGGAAACCGAATTGCCACTCAGCAGTTTTCTCTAGGATTCCAGGAGTATCTGGCAAAGAATCAAACATTCATCATTGCCCTAGTTGATGGAAGGGGTGCTGGTGGCCGTGGAGAGATGCTGCGTCAATCAATCTATGGTGCGCTTGGACTAGCAGAGTCCCGGGATATCTCTGATGTGATCAGGTAACCAATAAATGCCTGTAGGTTAGTTTACTTTTATTGTGTGTGCCTGTAGGCTAGTTTACTTTTACTGTGTGTACCTGTAGGTAAGTTTACTTTTTTGTGTGTACCTGTAGGTTAGTTTACTTTTTTTGTGTGTGCCTGTAGGTTAGTGTACTTTTTTATGTGTGCCTGTAGGTTAGTTTACTTTTATTGTGTGTACCTGTAGGTTAGTTTACTTTTATTGTGTGTGCCTGTAGGTTAGTTTACTTTTATTGTGTGTACCTGTAGGTTAGTTTACTTTTATTGTGTGTACCTGTAGGCTATCTTACTTTTACTATGTGTACCTGTAGGTTAGTTTACTTTTATTGTGTGTACCTGTAGGTTAGTTTACTTTTATTGTGTGTACCTGTAGGCTATCTTACTTTTACTGTGTGTACCTGTAGGTTAGTTTACTTTTATTGTGTGTACCTGTAGGCTATCTTACTTTTACTGTGTGTACCTGTAGGTTAGTTTACTTTTATTGTGTGTACCTGTAGGTTAGTTTACTTTTATTGTGTGTGCCTGTAGGTTAGTTTACTTTTATTGTGTGTACCTGTAGGCTATCTTACTTTTACTGTGTGTACCTGTAGGTTAGTTTACTTTTATTGTGTGTACCTGTAGGTTAGTTTACTTTTATTGTGTGTACCTGTAGGCTATCTTACTTTTACTGTGTGTACCTGTAGGTTAGTTTACTTTTATTGTGTGTACCTGTAGGTTAGTTTACTTTTACTGTGTGTACCTGTAGGTTAGTTTACTTTTATTGTGTGTACCTGTAGGTTAGTTTACTTTTATTGTGTGTACCTGTAGGCTATCTTACTTTTACTGTGTGTACCTGTAGGTTAGTTTACTTTTACTGTGTGTGCCTGTAGGTTAGTTTACTTTTATTGTGTGTACCTGTAGGCTATCTTACTTTTACTGTGTGTACCTGTAGGTTAGTTTACTTTTATTGTGTGTACCTGTAGGTTAGTTTACTTTTACTGTGTGTACCTGTAGGTTAGTTTACTTTTACTGTGTGTGCCTGTAGGTTAGTTTACTTTTACTGTGTGTACCTGTAGGTTAGTTTACTTTTACTGTGTGTACCTGTAGGTTAGTTTACTTTTATTGTGTGTACCTGTAGGTTAGTTTACTTTTACTGTGTGTGCCTGTAGGTTAGTTTACTTTTATTGTGTGTACCTGTAGGTTAGTTTACTTTTACTGTGTGTACCTGTAGGTTAGTTTACTTTTACTGTGTGTGCCTGTAGGTTAGTTTACTTTTACTGTGTGTACCTGTAGGTTAGTTTACTTTTACTGTGTGTACCTGTAGGTTAGTTTACTTTTACTGTGTGTGCCTGTAGGTTAGTTTACTTTTATTGTGTGTACCTGTAGGTTAGTTTACTTTTATTGTGTGTACCTGTAGGTTAGTTTACTTTTATTGTGTGTACCTGTAGGTTAGTGTACTTTTATTGTGTGTACCTGTAGGTTAGTTTACTTTTATTGTGTGTACCTGTAGGTTAGTTCATTGTGGTTGTAAGTATGTATTTGTTTACTCTGTTAGTTCATTGTATGCATGGCTGTACTTATTTTGTATGTTCATGGATAACACATGTGTCTTCACACTTTATGTAATTTCACTAGTGCCATTTTAGGTCGACCTAGAGCCCCCTGTAGTGGGCCCAAATCAATGTATTTGCAGTCGTAACCCCACGTCATCTTAGGGTTCCTGTCGTAACCTTAAGGCAAGCTAGGGTTCCTGTAGTAGCCTTAAGTCTACCTAAAACTCCTGTAGTAATCCTTAAGACAATCCGGAACCCACTGCTGTTGCCTTAAGACAACCTAGAGCCCCCCTCAGTGGCCCTAAGACAACCTAGAGCCCCCCTCAGTGGCCCTAAGACAACCCGCCATTTTATTTTTTACATATGAGGTACTCATTCAATATATCAAACTTGTAGCTTCCTGGCAAAGCACGCAGAATCATATAAAATAGACAAAAACTTTGTTGCTGTGATGGGCAAAGACTACGGTGGCTATGTGTCTATGCATGCTGCAGCTTATTCTCTCATCAAATGTGCCGTCATTTCTGCCCCAATCTTCACGCTACCTAAATATGGTAATTATACATGACATGGTCAACAATCATCTGTGACATAGCACATCATTATATGTGACATAGCACATCATTATATGTGACATTGCACATCATTATATGTGACATTGCAGATCATTATATGTGACATTGCACATCATTATATGTGATATAGCAGATCATTATATGTGTCATAGCACATCATTTTAATGTCCTGGTAGGTGATTATGACTTCCATTGTATATCATGCTGTCATAGAAGTACGATAAGTGTGAACCTGTTGAAAGTATCATATAAACAGTTGAGATGCCTTCAACTGCAATCAGTTCAATTACATACGTTATAAGTAACTAGGTATAACACAAAGTACTAGGTATAACATACAGTACTAGGTATAACATAGAGTACTAGGTATAACATACAGTACTAGGTATAACATACAGTACTAGGTATAACATAGAGTACTAGGTATAACATACAGTACTAGGTATAACATAGAGTACTAGGTATAACATAGAGTACTAGGTATAACATACAGTACTAGGTATAACATACAGTACTAGGTATAACATAGAGTACTAGGTATAACATATAGTACTAGGTATAACATAGAGTACTAGGTATAACATAGAGTACTAGGTATAACATAGAGTACTAGGTATAACATAGAGTACTAGGTATAACATATAGTACTAGGTATAACATGGAGTACTAGGTATAACATAGAGTACTAGGTATAACATAGAGTACTAGGTATAACATAGAGTACTAGGTATAACATACAGTACTAGGTATAACATACAGTACTAGGTAGTATAACACAAAGTACTGTGGTAGAGTTTGGTGAATGACAGCGGTAAACTGGCTGTTTACTACTCAAACATCCACATCAGTGCGCTGGGGTTCCACCCACAGCCATCGTAAAGATGCTGTACTGGTGGAATGCCTTACTGTGCCGGTGACACAGCATGCAGGGCCGGTATTGACCCCTGCAGGGCTGGTATTGACCCCTTACCGACCCGGTATGGTGATGCAGGGCCGGTACAAGATGGCCGCCATAGTAGAGGATCCATACAACTACCTAGGATCCTACTCTAGAGCAAGAACCGAAAGTACCCTTCCTTGGAATGACAGAAAGCTAGATGTAGCCTTGGAGCCCTGCAAAATCTGATTGGACAATGGAGATAGGACTCAGCACTTTAGCCCCTTGGCGATATTTACTTTTAACCCTTATTCCTTGTATGATTTGTTTGCTATTTATATGTTTATTCTAATTGATCTATTTACTTCCTGTGCATTTACTCTTATAAATAATATGCAACTAGTTTCTTGTCAACCTACCAATACAAAGGCTGATTCTGTTCACATTCATTGCATTCATTCTCATGTCTTCCCAATTACCCTAGTGGAAAGCCACCCTAGGTCTTTGGTGTTGATGAATAAAGCCACTATTCAAACAGCACTCCGTGTAGTTTGTCTGAGCCATGGGCTCTGTGCTTGTCAACTGATCCAGCAGTAAATAATCATAGTTGTCACTGTCATACCGGCACAGTATCCCCTCCGGAGAGAGGTATAATACTCGAGATTAATGGACTTTTGTGGTAACTAGACCAAAGTCCATTACAGTATTAGGTATAATACAGTTCTTTTGCATAAAAGAGTTTCTCTTTTGAGAACCCATGGGTCGATTCAAGTGAGAATTGCAGTGCTGGTGTAAAGCTACGTTCACACTATGCGATTTTCGGCCGAGTGGGCGGAGTCAAAAATTGGCTCGCAAGTGTGAACAGTGAAATCTTAACGATTTCACAATCGATGGCAGATTTTTTTTCATCGGGCAGTGATGGAGCTCTTGTACGATTATCGGCCTGTCTAGCCAATCAGCATCCACATCACAGCTTTTCAATTTAATACTTTTCAAGAAACTTGCAGCTGCTTGATAATTATTATTTACCCAATTTTAAAATATTTTTTTAATATTTCCCTGATCAATTGCAAGCCTTGCTTACAAGTAAAATATTAATGTGGGTATACTAATTATTATCAATCTAAATCGAAAACAGCTACCAGCTCTCTGATTATAATTAATAATTGCATTAAAAAAAGTTGTTACCATTTATTTATTATCAATGATAATTAAATATACTTACAATTATTTATTATTATTTGTAATTTATTTCTGATTATTGATGAGTGAAGAAATGGTATAATTTATTGAACTCTTTGGTAATATAAGCTATATTATATTATTATTATTAATAATAATTTGATGTTCTGTAGTTATCAATGAAATGCGGTGTCGTCGCAACAGTCAAGGCCATGCAAGATCGAGCACAAAAAATCGCAAGTGTAAATTCCTGTAAATAATTGGGAGAGCAACTCCCGATAGTCGCGTGGCCGAGAATGGTATAGTGTGAACGTAGCTTAAAAAGCATATCAATGCTCCATTTTGAATTTCAAAGCTATCGCACAAAATTGTTTTAAGCTTTCACATTTTCATTTTTTAAAAGTTTACCAAAATCAACACTTTTCATTGCTATTACGTAGTAAAACAAAGCAACTCAGAGTCAGATAGAACTATTGGACATGTAACCCAAGAGGGTGCTTTCCAAAAATTTCAGCTTTCAAATTTCTCATAATACCAGCAACACAGCTATTCCATTTCTAAAAGAAGCCTTCAAAACAGAACCGCTACTTCGAATTCCATTAATTATGCTCGCTTGCAATTGCAGTGGAACTGTTTTCAAACAAACATCGATTGTGTTTAATACCTTTGATGGAAGTGGCGAAACCCGCGCTAGAAAAACTGCTTAAACCAAAATTTTGTAGATAACTAGTTTCCAAACAAAAAATTTTTGTCAGTTCAAAGATTTTGCGAAAAAATGTTTAATTGGCTGGAGGAATAATACAGACATAGATTTGAAAGTTTTCAAGCAAAGCGTTGCCAAGTGAGCGCACTAAGGCATTCCTTTGCATGTAGGTCAAGCAAACTGATTTCTATCAGCAGCTACTTATGAACAGCTCTCATCATTGCCTGCTGGCTTAATGATTTACTCTGTTACCGCTGTTAGCAGGGTCTGGGTTCATTCCCCAGGTGTGCACATATTTTCCACATCAATAAGTCACTGTAAAGATGTATTTATTGATAAACCCTGAGATTAGCAACATTTGGTGTGTTTTCAATGCACTTTATTAAGGAGACTGTGGTGGTGTAGTTAACGATAAACCGGTGCTCCAACTTCATTTAGGCGTAAACATTTTTTGGTTATTTTCCGAGATATTCTTGCGTTTTCTTGTCAATCAAATCAATATCTAGCCATTGAATGTTTTTTATTGTTTATGGTTAATCATTATTAACCTGATATTTGGACAAGAAAAGTTGTAAGGTTAGTCAATGTTTAAACAATCACAATGAAACCTATCACTTAGCAGACAGTTCAACTGTTACATGTGTTATGTTACTCACCAAGTAGAAACGCAAGTCTAGAGGGTATCACAGCAAGTCTAGTCAACACAAGAGTCACCATGAAAGAGAGCGATCCTAGTCGGTCCAGCTCCGCCGTGACGTCACCTTAACCTTGACCTAGCATAGACCTGTAAGGTACATTACGCACGTATATAACATGCCTCCTTTTTTTTCAAGCTAGCATAGCATGACCCTCAACGTATCAAATGGTACAGCCTCAGACTGTCCTACCCAGAGAAACATGAACACAGTTCTGAAAGCCTGGAATTAGACCCTTATCATCACCAGCAAATTATCAATAAGTGAGACGAGCAACCTAGCATAGCATTATCAAGTAAGGTTAGAGCTTAAAGCAGAAGCAGGCCTACTTACCATTATTCTGAACCCTTACTTACTCCCGGAGCGTTTAGACCATTACCCATCACTAGTACTACCTGACATCTCACCCCCACCATCGCCATCGGCGGGTTCCATAGCACTCCAATCAGACTCCTCTGGCAGCTTCCCCTCATCCACAACACCAACAGCAACACTCACCACCTCACTCAACTCCATGGGCTCTGGATCTGAACCAGAGCCTGACTGGCCATCACCATCATCACCCCCTGATGCCAGTTCTGGACCAGAGCCTGACTGGCCTTCCCTGTTGTCAGTTTCACCGACTGCAGGCTCACCAGAGCGAGCTTCCTCAACCTTGACCTCTGCCACGACAGTACTTGTAGGTTGGGCCACAGGTGGCTCCTCAACCCTACTGTGCATGCAGTCCTCTCCACCATGGAAGGTGAATCTTCCACAGGCGGAGGCGCACTGGCCACAGCAGCCAGGGACGCTGAAGACGACTCCTCCGGCTGCTTGACTGTGCTAGGAGCCGACTTTGCTCCCTTCATAACCTCAGCCTGTAGCCTTGCCAGGTTGGAAATGGCATCTTTGAAAGCCTGCTCATTTGCCAGCTCCAGCTGCCTCTCGTCCATATCCACAGCGTCCATAGCACGCCGGAACTCCTCCTCAATCCTCCTCCTCCTTTCTGCCAAAGCCAATCTCCTTTCCTTCACCACTTCTGAGCTCATAAAAGAGTCAGTCTGTACGTCCTGCAAAAAACTAATAACCTTTACCAAGAAGGGTTGTTGAGTTTTTCCTTGCGCCGCCTGGGAGTAACTCAAGCCCCTGACAGCCACGGCACCACGACCGAGGGTCGTGGATGCCGGTGCCTGCCCAGGTGCAGAGTCCGCTCTGCGCTTACTACCTTTCAGGTAGTTAGCACTACCCTCTGAACATTCTGCCATAGCATGTCCAGCCTTACCACACCAATCACAAGTGGGAGCGGTGCACTCCCTAACCCAGTGTCCTCTACCTTTGCACTTGTTACAGACATTGCCAGGGTAGCCTGCCGCCACATGATCCCTAAAACATTTGCAGATGATGCAATATTTGCCACCTTGGGACCCATATACCTTGACAGTGACGGCAGGTGCCTTACCTTTGTCACCCCTTTTACTGTCACCACCTGAACCACTCCTCCCTGCTCCACCTCCACCTGAACTGCCAGAGCCATCTCTCGAACCACCACCAGTTCCATCTCCTGAACCACTGCCTCCACTACCTCGGCCTCTGCCTGGGGTCTTAGAGCCCACCATAACTTCTGAAAATCTACAAAACATCCGATGTTTACAAGTTCAACCTGACAGGTGGTTTGACATTTCGACCACTCCTCGTCCTTTGTCCCATAACTGGGTTGGACAATTCCGAACCCCCAGAGTCATCTTCACTAGAGCACGGCCCTTAGGAATCAGAACTAACATTATCATGAGAAGGCATCTCGTTAGCAACATTATTAGCCGGAGGTTCTGCACCAACAGCCATCCCAGTATCGTCAAGCAAATGAGCCTGTCTTGTTACTGCTGTAGGATAGAGTTTTGCGCCCTCTTCTCCTGTTGTTGACAGCCCCCCTTCAACTGCAACCTGACTACTCTTAACCTGTAGCTCTGGATAGAACTCTTCATTGTCATACAGTAAAAAAAGATGTTTTCTATTTCTATGAATCTCACTAAAGCCTGTCCTTACCCAGTAACTATGCGGATAGTTATCTTCTCGCACCACTATACCTATAGACCCTTGATCGCTTGGTGCCTTTATATACACCTTCTGACCTGGCAGCTACTTAGACAACACGTTTGCGTTGTATTTCTTATCCCATTTTCTTTTAATGTTAAGCCTTCTCATTTTCTCATTATCTTCAAACTCATCATAGTCTACGTCACTGTCTAGGGGATACCCTACCCTAGACCTAGTAGCCTGACCAAACATCACTGGGCGTGAAGCCAAAAGGCAAAGGTGTAGTCTTATATGCAGACATGGCAATGTCCTTGTCCTTACATTTAACCCATAGCCTCTTTAAAGTTTTAACTGCACTTTCCGCTAGCCCGTTAGATTGTGGGTATCTTGGACTACTAGTATTCAATACAAAGCCATAATCGCCTGCGAACGCCCTAAATTCTGAACTATCATAACATCTACCATTATCCGAATGTAAAACCTTAGGTACTCCAAAACATGAAAAAACACTTTTCACAGCCTTGATCACTGCTCTAGATGTTTGGGCCTCTACAAACACTGCCTTAATCCATTTAGAATAGTAATCAATAAACAGAACATCTAGATCACCTTCAAAAGCCTTCTGCTGGTCAGGTCCCCAGAACCATTCAGAATTACTGCCTGTTACATCATGAATGGGTGAACATAATCCAGCAAGTTTACCATTGAACTTCATTAAGTAATTGACCATACCTGTAAACCTTCTCGCCTCTGTTTTGGAACTTGGAGATTTCATCTCCTCAATGGCCTTAATCTTATCGGGATCTGATTTTATGCCAGAAGCATTGACTAGATGACCTAAAAACTTAACCTCATTACACCCAAACTCACATTTTTCCTTACGCAGCGTCATACCTGACTTTTCTATTCGCTCTAGGACTTTGCGCAACCTAGACCAATGTTCATCTGGGTTTTTTCCATAAACCAAAATATCATCCATTAAGCATATCACACCTTCCAAACCCTTTAATATTTTTTCCATAGCCCTTTGGAAATATTCTGGGGCCGAGGAAATACCAAAAGGCATTCTCCTGAAACAGAATCTACCCCATGGTGTCACAAAGGTAGTCACCAATTTAGATTTGGGATCTAACTTAACCTGCCAAAACCCTGAGTTAGCATCGAGTTTAGAAAACATGACACCTTCCGACAGATTACCTAGCATATCGGATATCCTCGGTAATGGGTAAATCTCTCTCCTAACACATTTATTAACGTTAGTCAGGTCTACACACATCCTAATTTTATCACCTGGCTTAGGAGCTATAGTGAGACCTGAACACCAATCTGTTGGTTCCTCAACCACCTCAATAACCCCCAAAGCCAACATTTTATCTATCTCTTCCTTGGCCTGCTGTTTAAGACCTGCAGCAATAGGTCTAAGTGCCGACAGCCTAACGGGTTCTATGTTATTTGCCAATTTGATGGTAAACATGCCTGGCATAGTACCTAAGCCTTCAAATACATTACTAAAATCCTTTACCGGATCAAATTCATTCACTGACATAGCATTAATTACCGCCAGCAAGTTAAGTTGCTTTAATTCGGGCATGCCTAATAAATTCTTCCTAGACCCTTTTAACACATATACTAAAGCATCAGCCTTTTTATAGGTACCCTTGATACATACTTTACTAACGCCCACTATCTTAAGCCTAGAACCATCCGCTCCAGTTAAAAGCTTGTCTGGCTTGTCAAGCTTTAATCCTAGTTTAGTACTACATTCCTCAGTTAGAGTGGAGACGTCAGCCCCCGTGTCGAAGGTGAATTCCATATCTCTACAATTAACCTTCAATGTTCTAGTGAATGCATGGCCTAGTCATCTTTTAGAACGATGTTCTGTAAACCTTACACGACCTACTGGGCTCTGACTAGAGCTACTTCCGCTACTCCTACTTCCCCGACCACGCCTACCAGAAGACCTAGACCTCCTGTTGGGACAATCCTAGGAGGTATGTCCCCGACCATCACATACCCAGCAGTGTACGTCTGGACAAAATCTCACCTGGTGGCCATCCTTACCACAGGAGAAGCATGATGCATCTTCTCTGGGAGACGAGTAGCCTCCAGAACTACTTTTCCTGTTACTCCTATCACACTTACCGTCTCGTCTCCTCCACTCAGGAACAAACCTGTCACCGCTGGAGTCCCTAGAGGACCAATTGTGGTGTCTACTAGGTTTTCTACCACTGAACCTATCACCACTAAACTCTAGAGGACCAACTATGGTCCCTAGTGGATCTCCTACTTCTTACATACATTTTAGACCTATCAAACCTACTACCTTTGTACCCTCCTTCATATCTCCCACTATCTCTAACATATTTACTACTAGGCCTGTGATGGACTTCCTTATCACTATGGTACTCACCGGGACTTGCAACTTCCTTTGTTACAATGGCAACTTCCTGTTTGACCTTAAACTGACCTGATTTAGTCCCTTCCAAAATGCACTCCGAGTCCCTGCCCAGCTTTCTAGCTCCGGAGTGTCAGTAAGTCCTTTCCAATCTAGGTGTTCCTGTTGCATCAGCTGTGTGCGCAATGAGGACTCTCGCAAGCCATTCACAGCTATAGCTAGTGCAAACTGTTGCCTAACATCATCATTATTGACACCAAAATGCAATAACCTACTAAGTTTTCCAACTCGTAGTAAGTAATCATTTTCACCCACTGCCTGATTTACGGTCACAAACTTCATTGTCTTAACATAAACTGATTCCTCAGCACCATAAACATTTGTCAAGAGTTGCATAGCATCGTCAAAATCAGCATCCGGATCATTCATATCATAAGCTAATGATTGCAAAGCATCTCTGCCTGTCTGGCCAATAGCATGTAATAAAGCTAATATCTTCATCCTTCCCCTGAAAACATTCTGCTGTTTTTCCCCTACCTTCTCCTCACCCAATTTTAGAGTAACCATATCAATGCTAAGATTAAACTCAGTCAACCAAGTTTTCCATGACCGAAATGTATCCTCAGCATCAATTTTTAACTTAGGAAAATCCCGAAAATCAAATCCCTTCGCCATAGTAATGGCCGGGTGGCACTATGACAAAACCCGTACCACCTAGCAATTCCTGTAATCAACAAGACCAGTAGTATTATTATAAATACAATAATGATATTCTAAACTTGACCTGAAGCCACACATACAAACAGACAATTTGTCCACCAACCAGCTACAACAATTCACTCACCTTTTTCTCCCAGCACTTGGGGAAAGACTTAACCACAAACCGCAACAAAGAACCACCACCAGATAGCAAGAGAGGCAGAAAGAAATAGAAAGCGTATTATTTTGCTTACGACGCCATGTTATGTTACTCACCAAGTAGAAACACAAGTCTAGAGGGTATCACAGCACGTCTAGTCAACACAAGAGTCACCGTGAAAGAGAGCGATCCTAGTCGGTCCAGCTTCGCCGTGACGTCACCTTAACCTTGACCTAGCATAGACCTGTAAGGTACATTACGCATGTATATAACAACATGATGTTGAAACCTGTATCTTGTAAATGTATATATACATTTTTATACCATGATTTTGTAGGTGACAAAACTTTTTGACAGGCTACCCAATACCTTGAGTTATAAAGTGTGTGTACATACAAGTTAAATAAATTTTCATGCAACAAAAGTCTTTGTTACGGTTATCTGTATCTACTATCTATCAATATTGTTTAATCTCACCAATATTAACAGTTCATAAAAGTATCAGCTACATTAAATTCAACTGCTGATTCCATACCAATTAGCAAATTCACCTATTCTATCCAAGGTGGTGGCCCTTATAGTCGGGCAATGTTGTCTTTATCTTTTTTACTTTGATTGAGTGTTTCATTAACAGTTCTTGAACAGTAAACAGTGGATCATAGTTTTTATTATCATTGTATTTTAGTTTCTGAAAAATATTGTGTTTTACCACATATGGTACTAATAATATTTTCTCCTAAACAAACGCTCTTCATTATTACTGTCGGAGTAGGTACTCGAAAAAAGAAATTGCAACGGTTTTTTAATTCTGTTGAGCCATAGCAAATAAATAAACAAACACCTATTTTATCTAATGATCAAATTTAATTTATTGATGCTCAATAATCAAGCATGAAATCAGGCCAAGTGTTTTGATCTGAAAACAATGATTGTTTTATAGCAATCTGTCCGAAAAATAAATTACTTAACTGCCTTATGAGTGGTAAAATAAGAGGTTGGAGGAAATGACCTCAGGAGGAGATTACTGCGGGAGGAGGCGACCTCGGGGGGAGATGACTATGGCAGGAGGCGACGTCAGGAGGAGAGGACTGCGAGAGGAGGCGACCTCAGGAGGGGATGACTGTAGCAGGAGGAGAGGACTGCGGGAGGCTTCGATGACAAGAAGTGACAATAGAAAAGTGCCTTCACAAAAGAAGGTGACCATGGGTGAGTGCAACCGAAGGCACCTCCATTGAAGGCACATCCATAGGAGGTGACCATGGGTGAGTGCAACCGAAGGCACCTCCATTGACGGTACATCCATAGGAGGAGGTGGCCATGGGTGAGTGCAACCGAAGGCACCTCCATTGAAGGTACATCCATAGGAGGAGGTCCCCAAGGGTGAGTGCAACCGAAGGCACGTCCATTGAAGGTACATCCATAGGAGGAGGTGACCATGGGTGAGTGCAACCGAAGGCACGTCCATTGAAGGTACTTCCATAGGAGGAGGTGATCATGGATGAGTGCAACCGAAGGCACATCCATTGAAGGTACTTCCATAGGAGGAGGTGACCATGGGTGAGTGCAACCAAAGACACGTCCATCGAAGGCACATCCATAGGAGGAGGTGACCATGCATGAGTGCAACCGAAAGCACGTCCATTGAAGGTACATCCATAGGAGGAGGTGACCATGGGTGAGTGCAACCAAAGGCACGTCCATTGGAGGCACATCCATAGGAGGAGGTGGCCATGGGGAGGTGCGTTCACGGGAGAACTTGCTTGTGGGAGAGGAAACACAGGGAAGTGGTGTCCATGAGAAAAAGTGTTCAGAAGTAGAAGCTACTACAAGGAAAAGAAACCATGAAAGGTTATAACCATGGGAGGAGACAACTACCGTATGGGAGGAGTCAACTGTGGGAGGAGACAACTATGGGAGGAGACACCTATAGGAGGAGACAACTATGGGCAGAGACAACCATGGGAGGAGACAACTGTGGGAGAAGACAACTATGGGAAGAGACAACTATGGGAGGAGACAACTATAGGAGGCAAACTATGAGAGGAGACAACTATGGGAGGAGGCAACTATGGGAGGAGACAACTGTGGGAGGAGACAGATATGGGAGGAGACAGATATGGGAGGAGACAGCTATGGGAGGAGACAACTATGGGAGGAGACAGCTATGGAAGGAGACAGCTATAGGAGGAGACAACTATGGGAGGAGACAGCTGTGCGAGGATGATATGGGAGGAGACAACTATGGTAGGTGGTGCATCAGGTGCCATGGAAAGAGACTGCTTGAAAGGTGACGACCGCATAAGAACGGGGCCCAGGAGCCAGAGAGGAGAGCAGCAAATTTGTGTGACGAAGTTCATTTGCTGTAGTATACAATATGTAAGCTGGTTGATACATGATATGCACCATACATGCTGTATGTTACAGGTTGGTGGCTCACAGACAGATACATGTACAATGCATCACTTGTGCCTTCACAGCTAAACTACAACTGCATGGAGGCATCAGTCACTTGTTCTAAGCTCAATGCCAGCAGTGTACTGTTACTTCATGGTACAGAAGATGGTACGTACATGAGCATACATACATCATACGCACATACATATATACACGCATATGTACGTCCATACATACACACACGCACGCATGTACGTACATGTATAAATACATACGTACACATGCACACATGCACACACCCATATGCACATTCATCCGTACACACATACATACATACACACACACATACACACATACATACACACATACATACACACATGCACGCATACATACACACATACATGCATACACACATGTATACATACATACATACACACACACATACATACACACATAGATACATACATACATACATACAGTAAATACATACACACATACATACACACACACATACATACACACATAGATACATACATACACACATGCACGCATACATACACACATACATGCATACATACACGCATACATACATACATACACACACACATACATACACACATAGATACATACATACATACAGTAAATACATACACACATACATACACACACACATACATACACACATAGATACATACATACACACATGCACGCATACATACACACATACATGCATACATACACGCATACATACATACACACATGTATACATACATACATACATACATTCATACATACACACACACATACATAAAACTATACATACACACATACATACACACATACATACAAACACCGCACATACATACACACATGCACGCATAATACACACATACATGCATACATACACGCATACATACATACACACATGTATACATACACACAAACATACACGCATGCATACATACATTCATACATACACACATACATAAAACTATACATACACACATACATATATACACACATACATAGATACATACACACATGTATACATGCACACATACATACACACGCACACACACATACATATATACATTCATGCATACATGCGTACATACATGCATACATGCATGCAACTTGATGCGCATTAAGTAAATTAGTTAATTATTACCATTTCTATAACTTCATTGCATAGATGTGATGTTTGTGTGATGTATGTGTGATTTATATGTGATATATGTGTGATGTATGTGTGATGTATGTGTGATGTATATGTGATGTTTGTGTGATGTATGTGTGATTTATATGTGATATATGTGTGATGTATGTGTGATGTATGTGTGATGTATATGTGATATATATGTGATGTATGTGTGATGTATGTGTGATGTATATGTGATATATATGTGATATATATCTGATGTATGTGTGATATATATGTGATATATATGTGATGTATATGTGATATATGTGTGATGTATGTGATGTATGTGTGATGTATGTGTGATATATGTGTGATGTATATGTGATGTATGTGTGATGTATATGTGATGTATGTGTGATGTATGTGATGTATGTGTGATGTATATATGATGTATGTGATGTATATGTGATGTATGTGTGATGTATGTGATGTATGTGTGATGTATATATGATGTATGTGTGATATATATGTGATGTATATGTGATTTATGTGTGATGTATGTGTGATGTATGTGTGATGTATATGTGATGTATGTGTGGTGCATGTGTGATATATATGTGATATATATGTGATGTATATGTGATGTATGTGTGGTGCATGTGTGATATATATGTGATATATATGTGATGTATATGTGATGTATATGTGATGTATATGTGATGTATGTGTGATGTATATGTGATGTATGTGTGATGTATATGTGATATATATGTGATTTATGTGTGATGTATGTGTGATGTATGTGTGATGTATATGTGATGTATGTGTGGTGCATGTGTGATATATATGTGATATATATGTGATATATATGTGATGTATATGTGATGTATATGTGATGTATATGTGATATATATGTGATTTATGTGTGATGTATGTGTGATGTATGTGTGATGTATATGTGATGTATGTGTGGTGCATGTGTGATATATATGTGATATATATGTGATGTATGTGTGATGTATGTGTGATGTATGTGTGATGTATGTGTGATTTATATGTGATGTATGTGTGATGTATGTGAGATGTATGTGTGGTATATATGTGATATATATGTGATGTGTATGTGTGACGTATATATGATGTATTTGTGATGTATGTGTGATATATGTGTGATATATATGTGTGATGTATGTGTGATATATATGTGATGTATGTGTGATGTATATGTGATGTATGTGTGATGTATGTGTGATGTATGTGTGATATATATGTGATGTATGTGTGATGTATATGTGATGTATATGTGATGTATGTGTGATATATATGTGATGTATGTGTGATGTATGTGTGATATATGTGTGATGTATGTGTGATGTATGTGTGATATATATGTGATGTATGTGTGATGTATATGTGATGTATGGTGATGTATATGTGATATATGTGTGATATATATGTGATGTATGTGTGATGTATATGTGATGTATGGTGATGTATATGTGATATATGTGTGATGTATATGTGATGTATGTGTGATGTATGTGTGATGTATGTGTGAATGTATGTGTGATGTATATGTGATGTATGTGTGATGTATGTGTGATGTATATGTGATGTATGTGTGATGTATGTGTGATGTGTGTGTGATGTATGTGCGATGTATGTGTGATGTATATGTGATGTATGTGTGATGTATATGTGATGTATGTGTGATGTATGTGTGATATATATGTGATGTATGTGTGATGTATGTGTGATATATATGTGATGTATGTGTGATGTATATGTGATGTATGGTGATGTATATGTGATATATGTGTGATATATATGTGATGTATGTGTGATGTATATGTGATGTATCGTGATGTATATGTGATATATGTGTGATGTATATGTGATGTATGTGTGATGTATGTGTGATGTATGTGTGATGTTTGTGTGATGTATGTGATATATTTGTGATGTATGTGTGATGTCTATATACATACATACCATACGTAGATATGGCAGACCTGTTTGGGCAGAAGTCATGGTGATCTAAGAGGGAGTAATGCTCTCAGATCGCAACTGGTGGTATTCTAAATAATATCACCAGTTACATTGCGATTTCTTACGAGGTCTTTACACAACTGCCCCTCTGCCACAGGGTCATGTTTGCACTTAACAAACAGCAACATGCTTGTATTCACAGTTAAACTGAAAGTATTGCAAGGCGAGTGTAAAACTGAGCATTTTGGCAACTACTGGTCCTTTTTAATTAGACCGCTACAAAATAACCTAAATTTAGTTATTGCCTGGAACTTGTTTGAAATTTGATAATAATAATCTAACTAACCTGAAACTGTGATATGATGTACTTGAATATATACGTAACGGTAAAGATCATTGAAAGTTTCTTGTGAGACTCAGCGTGCATTAGTGGGCACTGGTGGACTCAGCGTGCTTTAGTGGGCACTGGTGGACTCAGCGTGCATTAGTGGGCACTGGTGGACTCAGCGTGCATTAGTGGGCACTGGTGGACTCAGCGTGCATTAGTGGGCACTGGTGGACTCAGCGTGCATTAGTGGGCACCGGTGGACTCCGTGTGCATTAGTAGGCACTGGTGGACTCAGCGTGCATTAGTAGGCACTGGTGGACTCAGCGTGCATTAGTGGGCACTGGTGGACTCAGCGTGCATTAGTGGGCACTGGTGGACTTAGCGTGCATTAGTGGGCACTGGTGGACTCAGCGTGCATTAGTGGGCACTGGTGGACTCAGCGTGCATTAGTGGGCACTGGTGGACTCAGCGTGCATTAGTGGGCACTGGTGGACTCAGCGTGCATTAGTGGGCACTGGTGGACTCAGCGTGCATTAGTGGGCACTGGTGGACTCAGCGTGCATTAGTGGGCACTGGTGGACTCAGCGTGCGTTAGTGGGCACTGGTGGACTCAGCGTGCGTTAGTGGGCATTGATAGACCCAGCGTGCATTAGTGGGCACTGGTGGACTCAGCGTGCGTTAGTGGGCACTGGTGGACTCAGCGTGCATTTGTGGGCACTGGTGGACTCAGCGTGCATTAGTGGGCACTGGTGGACTCAGCGTGCATTTGTGGGCACTGGTGGACTCAGCGTGCGTTAGTGGGCACTGGTGGACCCAGTGTGCGTTAGTGGGCACTGGTGGACTCAGCGTGCATTAGTGGGCACTGGTGGACTCAGCGTGCGTTAGTGGGCACTGGTGGACTCAGCGTGCATTAGTGGGCACTGGTGGACTCAGCGTACAGTAGTGAGCATTGATGATAAACGCTTATTTCATGTTGACTGTTGTACAAGAAACCTGCAAGATAACCAAAGTAACGATAATGTTTTGTATAATTGTAGTTCCTATATTGTAATTTTGGTAATGGTAGCCAAGTGTATTAATGAAAGCCATTAGACCAACTAACAATGCACTCGGTAGATATAACTGAGTGAACAAAAGAGCAGTTAATAGTACTGACATAGATACCTCGTTTATAGCTGTAGTTGCTGTGGATAACTCTATGGAGCTGATAAGGGACTTACAGAAAGCGGGCTATTCTTTCAGACAGCAGGTACCGTTAACCCTAGCTCGCCCACACATTTGCCTGTTATATGTATAGCAGCTACTGATGTGTTTATCACCTGTTATAGATGTACCCCAATGTTGGCAGCAGTCTAGAGACTGCAGATATTGCTGCCCATTACTACCACACAGTGACTAACTACCTCAGCGAATGCTTCAAAGTTGAGCAGAGAATTGATGAGTCAGTAATCGACTTCTGTGCTAACAGAGAATGAAGAAGATAAAGAACATCTTGGATGCTCTGGAGTTGTCCTTACCCGTCAACTAATAACTCACCAGTATGAACAGCTTTGAAAGTTACTTTTTATGACTGTATGCAAACTTGCCAAAGATTATTTTTTACTAATAAGTTGTTTGTGCTTTATATTTAATGTACTTCATCTTCAGTGTGCAGTGTGAATAATACAGTACTAGTGATAGGTTACCAGTCACAGTACCAGTCACAGTAGTTATATATTAGTGATAGAGTACCAGTCACAGTAGTTATATATTAGTGATAGAGTACCAGTCACAGTAGTTATATACTAGTGATAGAGTACCAGTCACAGTAGTTATATATTAGTGATAGAGTACCAGTCACAGTAGTTATATACTAGCGATAGAGTACCAGTCACAGTAGTTATATACTAGCAGTAGAGTACCAGTCACAGTAGTTATATACTAGCGATAGAGTACCAGTCACAGTAGTTATATACCAGTGATAGAGTACCAGTCACAGTAGTTATATACTAGTGATAGAGTACCAGTCACAGTAGTTATATACTAGCGATAGAGTACCAGTCACAGTAGTTATATACCAGTGATAGAGTACCAGTCACAGTAGTTATATACTAGTGATAGCGTACCAGTCACAGTAGTTATATACTAGCGATAGAGTACCAGTCACAGTAGTTATATACCAGTGATAGAGTACCAGTCACAGTAGTTATATACTAGTGATAGCGTACCAGTCACAGTAGTTATATACTAGCGATAGAGTACCAGTCACAGTAGTTATATATTAGTGATAGAGTACCAGTCACGGTAGTTATATATTAGTGATAGAGTACCAGTCACAGTAGTTATATACTAGTGATAGAGTACCAGTCACAGTAGTTATATACTAGCGATAGAGTACCAGTCACAATAGTTATATACTAGTGATAGCGTACCAGTCACAGTAGTTATATACTAGCGATAGAGTACCAGTCACAGTAGTTATATACCAGTGATAGAGTACCAGTCACAGTAGTTATATACCAGTGATAGAGTACCAGTCACAGTAGTTATATATTAGTGATAGAGTACCAGTCACAGTAGTTATATACTAGCCATAGAGTACCAGTCACAGTAGTTATATACTAGCGATAGAGTACCAGTCACAGTAGTTATATACCAGTGATAGAGTACCAGTCACAGTAGTTATATACTAGCGATAGAGTACCAGTCACAGTAGTTATATACCAGTGATAGAGTACCAGTCACAGTAGTTATATACTAGCGATAGAGTACCAGTCACAGTAGTTATATACTAGTGATAGAGTACCAGTCACAGCAGGCATTACACTAATGATAAAGTAACAGTAACAATATTTATTTAGTGACTACCAGTGACATGTCCTGCAGTATATTAGGCGTTTTCGGTGTCTCAACGCGTGGATTTGAGAAAGTTTGATCAACGCGTTTATCTCTCGAACGATAACTTATAGGAGTAGGCAAGTGCGTGCATTTTACAACATTTTGCAAGAGTTGTCTTCTTTCTTTTTACGCCGTTAGTGATAGCTAGCAATCATAAGTTTGTTAGCCTAAAATCTCGGGTCAAAAATTAGTTGTTCATCGCAAGATTTGTCACCCTGGCAACACAACTGCATCATCTGCTGCTTATATACAATGTTATTAAAACTCAGCAAACCACCAAGTATAAATTGTATTGTTATTGATAATAATGGTGATGAGAATAATGATGACAATGATAAATAATAATGACAACAACAAATAAAAACATAAATTAATAATTGATAATGATCTGATGTGCTGATTCACTGTTCTAAAACAATATTGTTTATCAGATGAAGATAATAATTTATTAGAATGAAGGAAAGTTATAAATAATAATATTATTATTGGCAATAATGATAACATTAATAATAATGACAATATTAATAATAATAATCCATGACATTATTCATAACAATTAATAATCCATTCATTAAAAACAAGAACAACTCATAACATTTGGTAGCACGTTGTTGGTTTAATGCCGCAAAAGGGTACAGTGCCGTAATTAGTGATGAGACGACTCCTTTGGAAAACCAACGCATTGACTTTTATAGGCGTTCGCTGGCCAACGTTCATGGTAAACTCGTTGACAAACGCAAAAATGAGCGTTGATGCACGTTGAAAAAAACTTGCTACAAAAGGGCTGTTAATCCCTCGACAAAAAACTGCCGTTGAGGATTAAATGTAAACGTTGAGCACACCGAAAACGCCTAATGTCATGTAGTGCAGTATATTGGCGTGTAGTGTAATGTAATGCAGTGTAATAGCGTATGTATGGAATGACTGCTAGGAGATATGTAATAGCGTATGTATGTAGTGACTGCTAGGAGATATGTAATGGCGTATGTATGTAGTGACTGCTAGGAGATATGTAATGGCACGTGTATGTAATGACTGCTAGGAGATATGTAATGGCGTATGTATGTAATGACTGCTAGGAGATATGTAATGGCGTATGTATGTAATGACTGCTAGGAGATATGTAATGGCGTATGTATGTAATGACTGCTAGGAGATATGTAATAGCGTATGTATGGAATGACTGCTAGGAGATATGTAATGGCGTATGTATGCAATGACTGCTAAGGGATATCTAATGGCGTATGTATGTAGTGACTGCTAGGAGATATGTAATGGCGTATGTATGTAATGACTGCTAGGAGATATGTAATGGCGTATGTATGGAATGACTGCTAGGAGATATGTAATGGCACGTGTATGTAATGACTGCTAGGAGATATGTAATGGCGCATGTATGTAATGACTGCTAAGGGATATCTAATGGCGATGCATATGTCAAACTTATCCTCATGTTTTCAGCTAGCTCAACAGTCATGCATAAGTGTGCATCATTCTAAGGTATTGTGCAACATTTCGCTGGTATCTGCACAAGGTCAAGTACTAGTTACCGAGGTCAAGTACTAGTTACCGAGGTCAAGTACTAGTTACCGAGGTCAAGTGCTAGTTACCGAGGTCAAGTACTAGTTACCGAGGTCAAGTGCTAGTTACCAAGGTCAAGTACTAGTTACCAAGGTCAAGTACTAGTTACCATTATCGTCCATTCAACAATAAAACACTGCAGCTTTTGATGCCAGTTCACCACGTTTATTCTTGGATAATACACAAACACAAAGCGAGAAGGAGAGCAACAAAATAGGAGCGCAGTAATAGTTAGATGGGTTAAAAGCTAAACCAAAAAAGTTTTGGGTGACATCCTTTTTGATATGCTCGCTATTATAGCTTACTTGTTGCACTGTCAAACATTGCAGCAAATTAGACTGCATTGTCTTACAGTGGAGGAACGTGGGTACTGCTGTCAACTATTATGTGCGCAGCTTGTCACTGGTATGCATCAAACATGGTAACAATCTGCAGCATACTTGACTCTATTCAGAGGTTCTTACATACTCGTGTATGAAATTCTCATGAAATAAAGAGAAGCTGGAGGCTGATAGTGTGAACGCATGGGGTCAAGCAGTACCAATCGTTGATCATAGTAGAAGTGCCCAGTAGGTGTTTTTGAAAAACAGATGGTGCTGTGTAAACTAGGTAGAAAGTAAAAAAATATATAATGCAAAGTGCATACACAAACTATGTGTAATGTGTATATATATATGCTATGCATATCCTATACTATGCAAGTAGCTTATGTCATTAAAATCTTGCTAACAAATCAAAATAAATATATCCTATCTGTATATGCTTTGAGTTACATAAGGAGTTACATAAGGAGTCACATAAGGAGTTACATAAGACAATTACTGTTTAAACGCATCTGCAGTGTGTTGACGGGCAGTATTGGTGGCTTTCCTTTTGACAATTGTTTTGGCACCAAGCATCCATGGCAGGGTTGTCCCAAGGAGCAATACCAATGCATTTCATAGCAGCAGTTCCAGCCTCTATCCCTGTGGTTGTGGGTACAGGAGTGGGTGCAGGTGTGGGTGCAGGTGTGGGTGCAGGAGTGGGTGCAGGTGTGGAAGCAGGGGTGGGTTTAGGTGTGGATGCAGGTGTGGGTGCAGGTGTGGGTGCAGGAGTGGGTGCAGGAGTGGGTGCAGGTGTGGGTGCAGGAGTGGGTGCAGGTGTGGGTGCAGGAGTGGGTGCAGGTGTGGGTGCAGGGGTGGGTGCAGGTGTGGGTGCAGGAGTGGGTGCAGGAGTGGGTGCAGGTGTGGGTGCAGGAGTGGGTGCAGGTGTGGGTGCAGGAGTGGGTGCAGGTGTGGGTGCAGGAGTGGGTGCAGGAGTGGATGCAGGTGTGGATGCAGGTGTGGGTGCAGGAGTGGGTGCAGGTGTGGATGCAGGAGTGGGTGCATCTGTGGAAGCAGGAGTGGGTGCAGGTGTGGGTGCAGGAGTGGGTGCAGGTGTGGAAGCAGGGGTGGGTGCAGGGGTGGGTGCAGGAGTGGGTGCAGGTGTGGGTGCAGGAGTGGGTGCAGGTGTGGATGCAGGTGTGGGTGCAGGTGTGGGTGCAGGAGTGGGTGCAGGTGTGGGTGCAGGAGTGGGTGCAGGTGTGGGTGCAGGAGTGGGTGCAGGTGTGGATGCTGGAGTGGGTGCAGGTGTGGATGCTGGAGTGGGTGCAGGTGTGGGTGCAGGAGTGGGTGCAGGAGTGGGTGCAGGAGTGGGTGCAGGTGTGGGTGCAGGAGTTGGTGCAGGTGTGGGTGCAGGAGTGGGTGCAGGAGTGCTAGAGGATTTTCCCATGTCATTTGATAACAGCTTTATGTCCAAGGTCAATCGCTCTCCACTAGGAAATCCGGCTGGAAAAAAGTATAAGAAAGGTATCTTTAGGCAAATATAAAAGCATACTCTTTGCAAGTCCTACAGCTAATACACACTCTATACAAGTCCTACAGCTAATACACATTCTATACAAGTCCTACAGCTAATACACACATTCTATACAAGTCCTACAGCTAATACACACTCTATACAAGTCCTACAGCTAATACACATTCTATACAAGTCCTACAGCTAATACACACATTCTATACAAGTCCTACAGCTAATACACACATTCTATACAAGTCCTACAGCTAATACACACACTCTATACAAGTCCTACAGCTAATACACACTCTATACAAGTCCTACAGCTAATACACACACTCCATATACAAGTCCTACAGTTAATACACACTCTATACAAGTCCTACAGCTAATACACACATTCTATACAAGTCCTACAGTTAATACACACTCTATACAAGTCCTACAGCTAATACACACTCTATACAAGTCCTACAGCTAATACACACTCTCTATACAAGTCCTACAGCTAATACACACTATACAAGTCCTACAGTTAATACACACTCTATACAAGTCCTACAGCTAATACACACTCTATACAAGTCCTACAGCTAATACACACTCTCTATACAAGTCCTACAGCTAATACACACTATACAAGTCCTACAGCTAATACACACACTCTATACAAGTCCTACAGCTAATACACACACTCTATACAAGTCCTACAGCTAATACACACTCTCTATTACAAGTCCTACAGCTAATACACACATTCTATACAAGTCCTACAGTTAATACACACTCTATACAAGTCCTACAGCTAATACACACACTCTATACAAGTCCTACAGCTAATACACACACTCTATACAAGTCCTACAGCTAATACACACTCTATACAAGTCCTACAGCTAATACACACATTCTATACAAGTCCTACAGCTAATACACACACTCTATACAAGTCCTACAGCTAATACACACACTCTATACAAGTCCTACAGCTAATACACACTCTCTATACAAGTCCTACAGCTAATACACACATTCTATACAAGTCCTACAGCTAATACACACACTCTATACAAGTCCTACAGCTAATACACACATTCTATACAAGTCCTACGGCTAATACACACATTCTATACAAGTCCTACAGCTAATACACACATTCTATACAAGTCCTACAGCTAATACATGCTCTATACAAGTCCTACAGCTAATACACACTCTATGCATACCGTTGTTTATATCTGCTGTGTTGTACTCAGGAGGGATGAGCAATCGTCTTCTCTCACCAACACACATCAAGTTCACTCCGTGATCCAAGCCGAGCGATGCCTCAGCACTGCCTACTTTATAAGTAAAGCCTCTGGGCCTATAGCAATGCAAAATACTTTAGCATGGTTTCTTTATGCATACTATACCCACACAATCTCTAGTAAACAAAATGCTTACCCAGTTCTGTGTCGATATCCAGATTCAGAAACACCAGAATATTCTAAGACAAGTGTA
This sequence comes from Cryptosula pallasiana, assembly GCA_945261195.1. NCBI lineage: Eukaryota > Metazoa > Bryozoa > Gymnolaemata > Cheilostomatida > Cryptosulidae > Cryptosula > Cryptosula pallasiana. Next base: position 51,731,461 of record OX183133.1, on the reverse strand, counting down.
TCGTGGTTAAACACTCCTTCATTACTGGTACAAGATGCACCATCCACTTTTACGTATTTCATTTTGCCCCTCACAATTTCAACTAGCTCTACGTTAAAAATTAGGTTGGCATCTGGAGGTATTGTTGAGCCTCTTCCATTTCTCCCATAAGCCAACAGATGATGAGCCAAGATTTTTCTAGTTTCTCCAACACACATATCTAGCAGGCCATAGTCTAATGCCTTTATTACCCTTTCTTCACCAAGAGTAAAGTTCAATGTGCTGTTTGATCCGTGGTCATATCTACAAAAAACATTATCCATATTGGGAGTTGTCTCCTCATTAAACATATTGAAAATTTTATAGATTTGTGTAGTTGTCCATTCACTAGAGAACACACTCTATATATGGAGTTGTCCTTTCACTAGGGAGGTTATCTATCTACAGAGTGACCTATAACAGCTGATATGCACATACGTGTTCCAAAATGTGGCGCCACCGTCTTCAAGTGTTCCGTTGTAGTGTATTCTAATAAAGTCTCCCGGGTGGGTCTTCCTCAGGCATGTGGCAGGTAGGAATGTTGTGTCAGACCTGTATGGGTTGACCCACTTATCCCTGAGCACCACATCAAATACCAGCACTGAGTTGGCTGGAATCTTGCCTATGTAACATTTTATACGCACAATATTAATATTGAATGCGTAACGTCGCACGAAACTTTATATTTGCCATAAGAAAATACAGTCAGCTTACCAACAGCACGATTTCCGTAACCAAGTGAGGGGGGGACTATTATCTCCCTCATCTCACCTACGCACATGCCAGTCATACCCATGTCTACTCCATCAATGACATAGTCGAGGCCCAGAAAGAAGTTGTAAGTTTTGTTTCTCTGTGCACTGTAAGTATTCATTGGAAAAGCACTTCAGCCCGCATCTCTGCATACAAGAACAACATTTTTCACCAAGCAATAGATAGTGATATTTTCTGCACACGTTTTTTTTATTTATACACTTATCCTAGGAGAGACCTTTTTTCTAAATTTTGATGTTACGGATAATATCTGAAGTTTGATTTATGTACTTTATTTTTCTATTATTGGAGCCTTGTTTTACCTGTTATATAAGGTGAAAACAATGGAAAACATTACGCACTTGTCAAACAATCGAAAGTATGTGTTGCAAGCAACAGAAAGTTTAGGATCTGTTGCCATTTTTGCCAAGAGCAGATAACTGTTGAAATGTGATTGTTAATAGTGCTGGCAGCTGTTCACGTTCGATAGAATAAGCCAGCAATAACTCCCCATTTCCATTTTGTGTTAGAATAGGTAACATCAAGTTGCTGGCCACAATATACCCAAAATATATGGTGAGACCCTTTCAGTCAATTCTAGCCTGTGGCCATTGAAATGTGAGAACAAAGAAGTGCTGAAGCAGGGGGATTAGAGGATTAGCAGGGCATGATATGGAAAAGGGAAGCAAGCCAGCGTACCTTGTGTCAAACACCGAACCGTTTGTCAAACTTCCCACATAGTCCTGGTACATGAAATCACCAGGCTTTGATTTGGGCAGCTGTCCAGCTCTGCATTGGCCTGGGCTCCATACAGAAGTTATTTTAAAGCCCTCCTTATATCTCGACCACAGATCTATGGGGTGAATCAAGTCCAAGTGGGACATGTCACTTAGGTTGCCCGCTGCCAGCGTAATGTATAATGCTGCCAGCAGCAGTATATTGATGTCCAGTCGACTCATGATGTCTATATTTGGTGGAAGTACGCTGCTGTAATACATATATTCATGTTAGCTTCACACAAACATACACAGTGTAATATATATTATATACAGTGTAGTATATATTATATACAGTGTAATATATATCATATACAGTGTAATATATATTATATACAGTGTAATATATATCATATACAGTGTAATATATATTATATACAGTGTAATATATATTATATACAGTGTAATATATATTATATACAGTGTAATATATATTATATACAGTGTAGTATATATTATACAGTGTAATATATACTATATACAGTGTAGTATATATTATATACAGTGTAGTATATATTATATACAGTGTAGTATATATTATATACAGTGTAGTATATATTATATACAGTGTAATATATATTATATACAGTGTAATATATATTATATACAGTGTAATATATATTATATACAGTGTAATATATATTATATACAGTGTAGTATATATTATATACAGTGTAATATATATTATATACAGTGTAGCATATATTATATACAGTGTAATATATATTATATACAGTGTAATATATATTATATACAGTGTAGTATATATTATATACAGTGTAATATATATTATATACAGTGTAATATATATTATATACAGTGTAATATATATTATATACAGTGTAATATATATTATATACAGTGTAATATATATTATATACAGTGTAGTATATATTATATACAGTGTAATATATATTATATACAGTGTAGTATATATTATATACAGTGTAATATATATTATATACAGTGTAGTATATATTATATACAGTGTAATATATATTATATACAGTGTAATATATATTATATACAGTGTAATATATATTATATACAGTGTAATATATATTATATACAGTGTAATATATATTATATACAGTGTAATATATATTATATACAGTGTAATATATATTATATACAGTGTAATATATATTATATACAGTGTAATATATATTATATACAGTGTAGTATATATTATATACAGTGTAGTATATATTATATACAGTGTAATATATATTATATACAGTGTAATATATATTATATACAGTGTAATATATATTATATACAGTGTAGTATATATTATATACAGTGTAGTATATATTATATACAGTGTAATATATATTATATACAGTGTAATATATATTATATACAGTGTAATATATATTATATACAGTGTAATATATATTATATACAGTGTAATATATATTATATACAGTGTAATATATATTATATACAGTGTAGTATATATTATATACAGTGTAATATATACTATATACAGTGTAATATATATTATATACAGTGTAATATATATTATATACAGTGTAGTATATATTATATACAGTGTAATATATATTATATACAGTGTAATATATATTATATACAGTGTAATATATATTATATACAGTGTAGTATATATTATATACAGTGTAGTATATATTATATACAGTGTAATATATATTATATACAGTGTAATATATATTATATACAGTGTAATATATATTATATACAGTGTAATATATATTATATACAGTGTAATATATATTATATACAGTGTAGTATATATTATATACAGTGTAATATATATTATATACAGTGTAATATATATTATATGACACAATCTCGACCAGTCACTTACAGGGAACGCTTTAACACATCAAAGTTCTCACCGGCCAGCCGGTTGTCTTTCACTCTTTACTTCCCTGCAGCACAAAGGGCTTACAGTTATTAACACGCAGTAATAATCCTAGGGATTATCTGTACCTTGCCTCAGGATTATTGTCTCATCTAACTTGAGTTGAGAGATAATCTCTGCTCTTTCCCTCATTGGCAGTTTATGCTTCGGTACAGATGTATATATGTAGATATATACATATTGACTGTACATAATACATGTGTCTAGTGTATGTATATATATATTGACTGTACATAATACATGTGTCTAGTGTATGTATATATATATATATTGACTGTACATAATACATGTGTCTAGTGTATGTATATATATATTGACTGTACATAATACATGTGTCTAGTGTATGTATATATATATTGACTGTATATAATACATGTGTCTAGTGTATGTATATATATATTGACTGTACATAATACATGTGTCTAATGTATGTATATATATATTGACTGTACATAATACATGTGTCTAGTGTATGTATATATATATTGACTGTACATAATACATGTGTCTAGTGTATGTATATATATATAACTAGTGTATACAACACACATTTGACAGAAGCTGATGTTTATATGATGTAGAGCATTGAATAGTTTGAGGTTAATACAATGGTTGTGGTAGAGAGAGTTAATTGTTTGGTAGGAGAGACCTGTTCTCACGGTTGTCATGGTGATATATAGGTGATGGCTTCTGTGCCAGATTACAGAGGTTAATATACGATAATACATTTCCTTGTCTTTAATTCTATCACCATTACATGTACACCATACACGTAATTTACATGTAGCATATACATAATAGGTATACAATATGCATTCACTATACGTACAATGTACATGTAATATGCACCTAATACATGTGTGATATACATGTAATATGCACCTAATACATGTGTAATATACATGTAATATGCACCTAATACATGTGTAATATACATGTAATATGCACCTAATACATGTGTAATATACATGTAATATGCACCTAATACATGTGTAAGATACATGTAATATTCACCTAATACATGTGTAATATACATGTAATATGCACCTAATACATGTGTAATATACATGTAATATGCACCTAATACATGTGTAATATACATGTAATATGCACTTAATACATGTGTAATATACATGTAATATTCACCTAATACACGTGTAATATACATGTAATATGCACCTAATACATGTGTAATATACATGTAATATGCACCTAATACATGTGTAATATACATGTAATATGCACCTAATACATGTGTAATATACATGTAATATGCACCTAATACATGTGTAATATACATGTAATATTCACCTAATACATGTGTAATATACATGTAATATGCACCTAATACATGTGTAATATACATGTAATATGCACCTAATACATGTGTAATATACATGTAATATGCACCTAATACATGTGTAATATACATGTAATATGCACCTAATACACGTGTAATATACATGTAATATGCACCTAATACATGTGTAATATACATGTAATATGCACCTAATACATGTGTAATATACATGTAATATGCACCTAATACATGTGTAATATACATGTAATATGCACCTAATACATGTGTAATATACATGTAATATGCACCTAATACATGTGTAATATACATATCCATCAATAATCATGTACATTACACATCTACATTTATATGATATACATATATGCAGATGGGCATATTATACATGCGTGTAGACTAAACATACATGCAATTAGCCAATCTAAAAGTTACATGTGATACAATGTTATACAATATTATAAATTTCCATGTTATACGATGTTATAGAGTGTTATGCTTTTATATGTTATACAATGTTTTACAATGTTATACAATTATATATTGTATGATGCTATACAAGTAACCAAGTTATAAACAATAAACAAACCTGTATTAGTGTAATATATTATGTATGGGTTGAGTAGACAAAATATTACTTGCATCATATATATGTAATATAACATGTGGTATATAACTCATGTAATATAACATGTGGTATATAACTCATGTAATATAACATGTGGTATATAACTCATATAATATAACATGTGGTATATAACTCATGTAATATAACATGTGGTATATAACACATATAATACAACATGTGGTATATAACTCATGTAATATAACATGTGGTATATAACACATATAATACAACATGTGCTATATAACTCATGTAATATAACATATGGTATATAACACATATAATATAACATGTGGTATATAACTCATGTAATATAACATGTGGTATGTAACACATATAATATAACATGTGGTATATAACACATATAATATAACATGTGGTATATAACTCATGTAATATAACATGTGGTATATAACTCATATAATATAACATATGGTATATAACTCATGTAATATAACATGTGGTATGTAACATATATAAAATAACATGTGGTATATAACTCATGTAATATAACATGTGGTATATAACACATATAAAATAACATGTGGTATATAACTCATGTAATATAACATGTGGTATGTAACATATATAAAATAACATGTGGTATGTAACACATATAATATAACATGTGGTATATACTGTTACTACTACTTACTCTTACTGATACTTACTGTTACTGATACTTACTGTTACTGATACTTACTGTTACTGATACTTACTGTTACTGATACTTACTGTTACTGATACTTACTGTTACTGATACTTACTGTTACTGATACTTACTGTTACTGATACTTACTGTTACTTACTGTTACTGATACTCACTAGTTGATCTTCGTTTCACTCAAGATAAAAGAACAATGAACTAGCAGCTTACTGAGCTGTCCAAGTCTATCTATGCTAACCAACCACACTCTGACGTTTGTCTGATTACTCGGTTCCGATTGAGTATGTTGTCATGGAGACAGATTAATAGTAATTCTGCATAGCTGGCTGATTTATGTGAACTGTTGAAAGGTGGAGGCGAACATATTAAAGAAATCAGATTAGAGTTACATAAAAAGGTACACGCATACAAACTTACGTACGAGCATATATATATAATAGTAAACAATGTATACTATTATATACTATTATATACTATTATATACTATTATATACTATATGTCATATAGCATAGATGTAGTAGTGTACATTTAGCGGCATAACTTCCAAGGCTGCGTACATTATATCTTATTGCTTGAAATGTAAAAGCAATATTGTGAGAAAAATTCCATTGAGTAGGTGATGGTCGCAGTTTTGCAGGCTTCTCAGGCTACAATGGGCTCAGGCTACAATGAGCTCAGGCTACAATGGGCAGTAACACCACCTATTTTTAACCCATACAGTGTTATGACGTTAGCGCACTAAGTGTATCACACTGCAATGGTGTGACGTTTGCAATGTGATCAGTGGTTGGTGAGTGAGGTAAGGTCTTAGCGCCAGCTAGTTGAATCAATCATTGATGAACTTTCATATGGACAACACTAGACAATACTCTCCTAGTAGTCCACTTACGTTACATAACTCAACTTGTTTTTGTAGTATGTCCTCCCTTCCAGCCACAACAGCCAATCCTTGACGCGGTACTACTATATAGAATGTATAGTACAAAGGCAGTACTGCCAGCCACAACAGCCAATCCTTGACGTGGTACTACTATATAGAATGTATGTACAAAGGCAATCCACCATTTGAAACTCTCGATTTCACATCAAACATTATTTCCTCTTTATTTCCTCTTTTATTTTGAGGGTTGGGAGGAGTTGTTATTGGCGGTTTGATTAACATGTTAAACAGCCTGCCTAGATGTGTAGTTTAGCAGCTACATTGACACAGGCATGTGTTTGGTTGTATCAGTCCTAGAAAGCTAGATGTGTAGTTTACCAGCTACATTGACACAGGCATGTGTTTGGTTGTATCAGACCTAGACACAGCTACATTGACACAGGCATGTGTTTGGTTGTATCAGTCCTAGACACAGCTACATTGACACGGGCATGTGTTTGGTTGTATCAGTCCTAGACAGCTAGATGTGTAGTTTAGCAGCTACATTGACACGGGCATGTGTTTGGTTGTATCAGTCCTAGACAGCTAGATGTGTAGTTTAGCAGCTACATTGACACGGGCATGTGTTTGGTTGTATCAGTCCTAGACAGCTAGATGTGTAGTTTAGCAGCTACATTGACACAGGCATGTGTTTGGTTGTATCAGTCCTAGACACAGCTACATTGACACAGGCATGTGTTTGGTTGTATCAGTCCTAGACACAGCTACATTGACACGGGCATGTGTTTGGTTGTATCAGTCCTAGACAGCTAGATGTGTAGTTTAGCAGCTACATTGACACGGGCATGTGTTTGGTTGTATCAGTCCTAGACAGCTAGATGTGTAGTTTAGCAGCTACATTGACACGGGCATGTGTTTGGTTGTATCAGTCCTAGACAGCTAGATGTGTAGTTTAGCAGCTACATTGACACGGGCATGTGTTTGGTTGTATCAGTCCTAGACAGCTAGATGTGTAGTTTAGCAGCTACATTGACACGGGCATGTGTTTGGTTGTATCAGTCCTAGACAGCTAGATGTGTAGTTTAGCAGCTACATTGACACGGGCATGTGTTTGGTTGTATCAGTCCTAGACAGCTAGATGTGTAGTTTAGCAGCTACATTGACACAGGCATGTGTTTGGTTGTATCAGTCCTAGACAGGAGGGTTTCCACCCACTTGAAAACTCTACTACTAACTGCACATACAAATATAGAGTATAAACATGTATATATATATATATATATATATATATATATATATATATATATATATATATATATATATATATATATATATATATATATATATATATATATATATATATATATATATATATATATATATATATATATATATATATATATATATATATATATATATATATATATATATATATATATATATATATATATATATATATATATATATATATATATATATATATATATATATATATATATATATATATATATATATATATATATATATATATATATATATATATATATATATATATATATATGTATACATATAAATACACTACTACTACTGCTACTACTACTGCTACTACTACTGCTACTACTACTGCTACTACTACTGCTACTACTGCTACTGCTACTACTGCTGCTGCTGCTGCTGCTGCTGCTGCTACTACTACTACTGCTACTACTGCTAGTTGGTAAAACAAGCATCTGTTATTTATCTTTTAAATACACTTTGAGAAGTTGCATAGATTATGTGTTACATATACAGTACAAGTGTATTGTGTGGTATATACAGTACATGTGTATTGTGTGGTATATGCAGTACGAGGGAATTGTGTGGTATATACAGTACAAGGGAATTGTGTGGTATATACAGTACATGTGTATTGTGTGGTATATACAATACAACTGTAATTTGTGGTATATACAGTACAAGTGTATTGTGTGGTATATACAGTACAAGGGAATTGTGTGGTATATACAGTACAAGTGTATTGTGTGGTATATACAGTACATGTGTATTGTGTGGTATATACAGTACAAGTGTATTGTGTGGTATATACAGTACATGTGTATTGTGTGGTATATACAGTACAAGTGTATTGTGTGGTATATACAGTACAAGGGAATTGTGTGGTATATACAGTACAAGTGTATTGTGTGGTATATACAGTACAAGTGTATTGTGTGGTATATACAGTACAAGTGTATTGTGTGGTATATACAGTACAAGTGTATTGTGTGGTATATACAGTACAAGGGAATTGTGTGGTATATACAGTACAAGTGTATTGTGTGGCATATACAGTACAAGTGTATTGTGTGGTATATACAGTACAAGGGAATTGTGTGGTATATACAGTACAAGTGTATTGTGTGGTATATACAGTACAAGTGTATTGTGTGGTATATACAGTACAAGTGTATTGTGTGGTATATACAGTACAAGTGTATTGTGTGGTATATGCAGTACAAGGGAATTGTGTGGTATATACAGTACAAGTGTATTGTGTGGTATATACAGTACAACTGTATTGTGTGGTATATACAGTACAAGTGTATTGTGTGGTATATACAGTACAACTGTATTGTGTGGTATATACAGTACATGTGTATTGTGTGGTATATACAGTACAAGTGTATTGTGTGGTATATACAGTACAACTGTATTGTGTGGTATATACAGTACAAGTGTATTGTGTGGTATATACAGTACAAGTGTATTGTGTGGTATATACAGTACAAGTGTATTGTGTGGCATATACAGTACAAGTGTATTGTGTGGTATATACAGTACATGTGTATTGTGTGGTATATACAGTACAACTGTATTGTGTGGTATATACAGTACATGTGTATTGTGTGGTATATACAGTACAACTGTATTGTGTGGTATATACAGTACATGTGTATTGTGTGGTATATACAGTACAAGGGAATTGTGTGGTATTCGCAGTACATGTGTATCCTGTCACGCATTACATCATTACATGTATTCCAAACTGTATGTACCATAGAAAGTTTGCGATCATTCAGTGGCACAGTTAGCTGATCTCTGGTCTGTTCTCTCAAAGCTACAACGAGTAGAATGTTCTTGATTATAAAAAAAGCAGCTAACTAATGTTAACCACAGAGTGTGGAGCCACCAGCCGTCGGTTATTCACAGTTGAGTGGAGCAAATCCGTGCCACCATTTCAACATTTGTATTATTGAAGTTGAAAGGGAAATAGGATTCATCTGTTTTTGACATTGCAAAAGATTAATGAGGTAGAAGAGCTGTGATTGCATAGGTTGGTGATGACAGATAAAGGGAGCTAGAAATGATCTGAAGATAGCATTGCGCGTAAAGCTTCGCCCACACACAATTGTAAGCCTCTGCTAGTGGGCCAAAATCTCATTGAAACATCATAAAAATCAAAACGATGATCTGCTATTGTTACTGGTTCCACTGTAATGTTATAGGTAGCACGGTATTGTTATAGGTAGCATGGTATTGTTATAGGTAGCATGGTATTGTTATAGGTAACACGGTATTGTTATAGGTAGCATGGTATTGTTATAGGTAACATGGTATTGTTATAGGTAACATGGTATTGGTAGCATGGTATTGTTATTGGTAGCATGATATTGGCATATGTGACATGATATTGCCATTGGTAGCATGATATTGGCATATGTGACATGATATTGCCATTGGTAGCATGATGATGGCATATGTGACATGATATTGCCATTGGTAGCATGGTATTGTAGTGGATTTTTACGACCACTAAGTCTGAGCAAGGTCCCCTGACAACTGTAGAGTGTCAGGCATGCCTGAATTGAGCCTGGCACTGCCAGAATACTTGTCCAGATGAATGATACAGGCACCACCGGTCCTGCAGCAATCACTGCCGGCCCTGCAGCAATCACTACCACCCCTGCAGCAATCACTACCACCCCTGCAGCAATCACTACCAGCCCTGCAGCAATCAGTACCAGCCCTGCAGCAATCACTACCAGCCCTGCAGCAATCACTACCACCCCTGCAGCAATCACTACCAGCCCTGCAGCAATCACTACCACCCCTGCAGCAATCACTACTAGCCCGGCAGCAATCACTACCTGCCCCGCAGCAGCCCCGCAGCAATCACTACCGGCCCCGCAGCAATCACTACCTGCCCCGCAGCAATCACAACCTGCCCCGCAGCAATCACTACCGGCCCCGCAGCAATCACTACCTGCCCCGCAGCAATCACTACCTGCCCCGCAGCAGTCACTACTGGCCCTGCAGTACCACTATCGGCCTTATACCGGGTCGGGGAGGTAAGAATGGCTATAACCTGAGGACCCGAACCACCACCAAAACATACAGGAGACTGAGTTTGCTGCCTAACCACTGCCAGAACGCCAAAAGCTAAGGACCACAAGCCGTAGCAGTCAAGAACCTATACTACGATTGCACCATCACTTCCTGAGCTGACCATTGAAGCTCCCTCCTCTACCTCTGGGCGCCTTGTATATTTAACCTTATTTTAACCAATCTATTGTTGTCCTATTTATATCTTGTTCTCTTATTTGTTCATTTACTTCCTGTTGCTTGTGATTTGCCATACCCATACTGGGTCAGTTGTTGCTGTACCTCTGCCTATAAAAGGCAGAGCTTTATTGATCAACGTTGTAGTTGTATCAGTATTCTGTTTGTGATGATTCCAAGCAGCGAGATACTTTGCCATTCTCATACTGCACTGGGTTGTTGTAGCATAATACATTATGGTTGATACAGTGAAACACTGAGTTGTGAGTTTGAGCCGAGGGCTCTGTTACGGTTGTGGAGTTAGGATACTTCTCCGTTGAAGTAGATTGGGAGATAACCTCTGGAGAATTGAGGTTTTGTTGGTGGTATTTTGGCAGGCCCCCTAAAATCCACTACAATATTGCTATAGGTAGCACGGTACTGGTGTAGGTAGCACGGTATTGGCATATGTAACATGCTATTGCTAGCATGATACTTGCTATAGGTAGCACGGTATTGGTGTAGGTAGCATGTTATAGTTATATGCAATAGGGTATTGGTAAAGGACACGCTTTTGTGGTACAGTAGATATGTATAACATACAATAAGTATATACAGTAAGCAATAGCTATATGCGATTTATAACACTGTATTGCATATATATACTCTACTATATATATATGTACTCCAATCACACATAAGAATGATACGAACACACCAATAGAATGATACATAACAATAGTAACCAATGTACTATGAGTAAATAAATTAAAGGTAGCCGGTGCCCAGATGTGAGGGGCGGAGTCTATAGGCACTCCTGCCAGTAATAGTTAGGTATCTCTCTCTCCATAGATTCTTGGTCTTTCTTGGATCCTACTGGCTCAACTTCTGAGGGCTATTAGCTCCTGGATACTGGTCAGAGAAAATCTTAGGCTAGTTTTCATTTCTCAGGCTATGTCAGACATCTTGCTGCCAGCTCGGGATAGCCACTCAGGGCCGGGGTAGTAGACACCCTGTGCAGGTATAGTATGATAATGGTTCTATTGCATGTAATTTAGCAACTAGATTAACTGCAATTAATTATGGGCTTTGTTAATTGATTTCTTAGGTTTGCCTGATGTCTACAGACTATCGGGGGACCTTTGATAAGTAGTGGTCACAGTTGGTGACCAGTAAAATCCACTACAGATATGTAGGTGGTAAATCTATAGATATATAGGTGATATATCTATAGATACATAGGTGATATATCTATAGATACATAGGTGATATATCTACAGATATATAGGTGGTATATCTATAGATATATAGGTGGTATAACTATAGATATATAAATGGTATAGCTATAGATATATAAGTTATATATCTACAGATATATAGGTGGTATAACTATAGATATATAGGTGATATATCTATAGATATATAGGTGATATATCTATAGATATATAGGTGATATATCTATAGATATATAGGTGGTATAACTATAGATATATAGATGATATATCTATAGATATATAGGTGATATAACTATAGATATATAGGTGGTATAACTATAGATATATAGGTGGTATAACTATAGATATATAGGTGGTATAACTATAGATATATAGGTGGTATAACTATAGATATATAGGTGGTATAACTATAGATATATAGGTGGTATAACTATAGATATCTAGGTGGTATAGCTATAGATATATAGGTGATATATCTATAGATATATAGGTGATATATCTATAGATATATAGGTGATATATCTATAGATATATAGGTGGTATAATTATAGATATATAGGTGATATAACTATAGATATATAGGTGATATAACTATAGATATATAGGTGGTATAACTATAGATATATAGGTGGTATAACTATAGATATATAGGTGATATATCTATAGATATATAGGTGGTATAACTATAGATATATAGGTGGTACAACTATAGATATATAGGTGGTACAACTATAGATATATAGGTGGTATAACTATAGATATATAGGTGGTATACCTATAGATATATAGGTGGTATAACTATAGATATACAGGTGGTATAACTATAGATATACAGGTGGTATAACTATAGATATACAGGTGGTATAACTATAGATATACAGGTGGTATAACTATAGATATATAGGTGGTATAACTATAGATATATAGGTGGTATAACTATAGATATATAGGTGGTATAACTATAGATATGTAGGTGGTATAGCTATAGATATATAGGTGATATATCTATAGATATATAGGTGATATATCTATAGATATATAAGTGGTATAACTATAGATATATAGGTGGTATAACTATAGATATATAGGTGATATATCTATAGATATATAAGTGGTATAACTATAGATATATAGGTGGTATAACTATAGATATATAGGTGATATAACTATAGATATATAGGTGGTATAACTATAGATATATAGGTGGTATATCTATAGATATATAGGTGGTATATCTATAGATATATAGGTGGTATATCTATAGATATATAGGTGGTATATCTATACACATATAGGTGGTATAACTATAGATATATAGGTGGTATAACTATAGATATATAGGTGGTATATCTATAGATATATAGGTGGTATACCTATAGATATATAGGTGGTATAACTATAGATATATAGGTGGTATATCTATAGATATATAGGTGGTATATCTATAGATATATAGGTGGTATATCTATAGATATATAGGTGGTATATCTATACACATATAGGTGGTATAACTATAGATATATAGGTGGTATAACTATAGATATATAGGTGGTATACCTATAGATATATAGGTGGTATACCTATAGATATATGGGTGGTATAACTATAGATATATAGGTGGTATATCTATAGATATATAGGTGGTATACCTATAGATATATAGGTGGTATAACTATAGATATATAGGTGGTATATCTATAGATATATAGGTGGTATATCTATAGATATATAGGTGGTATATCTATAGATATATAGGTGGTATATCTATACACATATATGTGGTATAACTATAGATATATAGGTGGTATAACTATAGATATATAGGTGGTATACCTATAGATATATAGGTGGTATACCTATAGATATATAGGTGGTATAACTATAGATATATAGGTGGTATATCTATAGATATATAGGTGGTATACCTATAGATATATAGGTGGTATAGCTATAGATATGTAGGTGGTATATCTATAGATATATAGGTGGTATAACTATAGATATATAAGTGGTATAACTATAGATATATAGGTGGTATAACTATAGATATATAAGTTATATATCTATAGATATATAGGTGGTATAGCTATAGATATATAGGCGGTACAACTATAGATATATAGGTGGTACAACTATAGATATATAGGTGGTATAACTATAGATATATAGGTGGTATATCTATAGATATATAGGTGGTATAACTATAGATATATAGGTGGTATAACTATAGATATATAAGTTATATATCTATAATGTTAAAAGTTAAATATCTAGGTGAGTAGCTCTCAGATGAACAAGACACAAACAGAGTATTTTTTGGCTTTATTGACCATCTGAATCTAGAATGGATTTATGACAGAGCTTTCTCTCTTTCATGCTAATCATGCTTCAAGTGCAACCATATATAGGCATATAGGAGATTTGTGCATATTTCACATCAGGGGATTGTTTGTGTATCTTGTATATCAGTGCATATCAGTGCACATCAATGTACATCAATGTGCACTGATATGCCAGTGTATTTTGTGTAATAGCGAAAAAAGATAACTCGGTGAACAGGCAGAGAGTCATATACAAGTACACATTCAGTTATATACAAGTATGCACTCAGTAATATACAAGTATGCACTCAGTTATATACAAGTATGCACTCAGTTATATACAAGTATGCACTCAGTTATATACAAGTATGCACTCAGTTATATACAAGTATGCACTCAGTTATATACAAGTATGCACTCAGTAATATACAAGTTCTGCTGCTCTACGCACTCAGTAATATACAAGTTCTGCTGCTCTATGCACGTTGCATTGGATGCATCCTGTACGAGTGTAACAAAACATCCCACTTATATATATCTTGTAGTTGGTGAATCATCTCAGGTTCTAAGCCACTAAAATACTGCTCGACTCTATTTTGTCTCTCCAACATGTTTGGTGTTTCCCACGCTCGCTTTGGGCCACCACAAAACTCCTCCAGTAGCTTTTGTAACTGCAGGGTTGAGAGATGCGGTTGGGCACTTTTTACGATGTATACAAAGTATTCCGATAGATGCTCCAAGGTACCTGCGAATGCAAATAAGATTGTGAAGAAAGGGGTAGATGCTAGGGTGAAAGGCAGGGATAGAAGGTAGGGGTGGAAGGTAGGGGTAGAAGGTAGGGGTGGAAGGTAGAGTGAAAGGTAGGGGCAGAAGGTAAGGGTAGAAGGTAGGGTGGAATATAGAGGGCAGAAGGTAGGGTGAAAGGTAGGGTGGAAGGTAGGGGTAGAAGCAAGGGTAGAAAGCAGGGGTAGAAGGTAGGGGTGGAAGATAGAGGGTAGAAGGTAGGGGTAGAAGGCAGGGGTAGAAGGTAGGGGTAGAAGGTAGGGTAGAAGGTAGGGGTAGAAGGTAGGGGTAAAAGGTAGGGTAGAAGGTAGGGTAGAAGGTAGGGATAGAAGGCAGGGGTAGAAGGCAAGGGTAGAAAGCAGGGGTAGAAAGCAGGGGTAGAAGGTAGGGGTAGAAGGCAGGGGTAAAAAACAAGGGTAAAAGACAGGGGTAGAAGGTAGGGTGGAAGGTAGGGTAGAAGGTAGAGGTGGAAGGTAGGGGTAGAAGGTAGGGGTGAAAGGCAGGGGTGGAAGGTAGGGTGAAAGGCAGGGGTGGAAGGTAGGGTGAAAGGCAGGGGTAGAAGGCAAGGGTAGAAAGCAGGGGTAGAAAGCAGGGGTAGAAGGTAGGGGTAGAAGGCAGGGGTAAAAAACAAGGGTAAAAGACAGGGGTAGAAGGTAGGGTGGAAGGTAGGGTAGAAGGTAGAGGTGGAAGGTAGGGGTAGAAGGTAGGGGTGAAAGGCAGGGGTGGAAGGTAGGGTGAAAGGCAGGGGTGGAAGGTAGGGTGAAAGGCAGGGGTAGAAGGCAAGGGTAGAAAGCAGGGGTAGAAAGCAGGGGTAGAAGGTAGGGGTAGAAGGCAGGGGTAAAAATCAAGGGTAAAAGACAGGGGTAGAAGGTAGGGTGGAAGGTAGGGTAGAAGGTAGAGGTGGAAGGTAGGGGTAGAAGGTAGGGGTGAAAGGCAGGGGTGGAAGGTAGGGTGAAAGGCAGGGGTGGAAGGTAGGGTGAAAGGCAGGGGTAGAAGGTAGGGGTAGAAGGTAGGGTAGAAGGTAGGGGTAGAAGGTAGGGTAGAAGGTAGGGGTAGAAGGCAGGGGTAGAAGGTAGGGGTGGAAAGTAGAGGGTTAGAAACATGACATATCACAGGCAGGCATTGTCAATAGATGACTGCAAGTTCAATAATCAAACAAGTTGTATAGTCGAGCGACAAACAATAATGATGCAGTCATTCGGAGCCGGGAAGTTGATGTCAAGCCAATGGGCGCATGTTTAAGCACTGGACCAACCAATGGGCGCATGTTTAAGCACTGGACCAACCAATGGGCACATAGTTAAGCACTGGACCAACCAATAGGCACATAGTTAAGCACTGGACCAACCAAATTCAGATGTCAGTGATATGATGTAAGAAATAACAGCGTCATGACCAGACATTTAGAGAGTCTTTGTTAGTTCATATGATGCAGTGGGAGAGATTTTTCAGTTTACCGTAACGGCTGGTTGAAATTCAGTAACTGTTAGTATTCAGTAACTGTTAGTATTCAGTAACTGTTAGTATTCAGTAACTGTTAGTATTCAGTAACTGTTAGTATTCAGTAACTGTTAGCATTCAGTAACTGTTAGTATTCAGTAACTGTTAGTATTCAGTAACTGTTAGTATTCAGTAACTGTTAGTATTCAGTAAATGTTAGCATTCAGTAACTGTTAGTATTCAGTAACTGTTAGTATTCAGTAACTGTTAGCATTCAGTAAATGTTAGCATTCAGTGACTGTTAGTATTCAGTAACTGTTAGTATTCAGTAACTGTTAGTATTCAGTAAATGTTAGCATTCAGTAACTGTTAGTATTCAGTAACTGTTAGTATTCAGTAACTGTTAGCATTCAGTAAATGTTAGCATTCAGTGACTGTTAGTATTCAGTAACTGTTAGTATTCAGTAACTGTTAGTATTCAGTAAATTTTAGTATTCAGTGACTGTTAGTATTCAGTAAATGTTAGTGCCCAGAAAGTGTTGGTATTCAATAATGGGTGAAATGTTGATGTACAATGATGTAAGACCTAGGTAGAGGTAGAGGAGTTGAATATTTGAGGAGCCAGGAGTGTATAGAGGTAAAAGGGTCAAAGATGCATAGAGGTTAGAGAGCCAGGGATGTAAAGAGGTTGGATGTCTAATTTTATATATACATGTCGCTGAGGTTGTCATATGTGTATAGAGGTGTAGCGCACAGGGGTGTATAAAGGTGTAGGGGCCAGGGGTGTATAGAGGTGTAGGGCCCAGGGGTGTATAGAGGTGTAGGGCCCAGGGGTGTATAGAGGTGTAGGGCCCAGGGGTGTATAGAGGTGTAGGGCCCAGGGGTGTATAGAGGTGTAGGGCCCAGAGGTGTATAGAGGTGTAGGCCCCAGGGGTGTATAGAGGTGTAAAGCCCAAGGGTATATAGAGCTGAGAGGCCCAGGGGTGTATAGAGGTGTAAGGCCCAAGGGTGTATAGAGCTGAGAGGCCCAGGGGTGTATAGAGGTGTAGGGCCCAGGGGTGTATAGAGGTGTAGGCCCCAGGGGTGTATAGAGGTGTAAAGCCCAAGGATATATAGAGCTGAGAGGCCCAGGGGTGTATAGAGGTGTAGGGCCCAGGGGTGTATAGAGGTGTAGGGCCCAGGGGTGTATAGAGGTGTAGGGCCCAGGGGTGTATAGAGGTGTAGGGCCCAGGGGTGTATAGAGGTGTAGGGCCCAGGGGTGTATAGAGGTGTAGGGCCCAGGGGTGTATAGAGGTATAGGGCCCAGGGGTGTATAGAGGTGTAGGGCCCAGGGGTGTATAGAGGTATAGGGCCCAGGGGTGTATAGAGGTGTAGGGCCCAGGGGTGTATAGAGGTGTAGCGCACAGGGGTGTATAAAGGTGTAGGGCCCAGGGGTGTATAGAGGTGTAGGGCCCAGGGGTGTATAGAGGTGTAGGGCCCAGGGGTGTATAGAGGTGTAGGGCCCAGGGGTGTATAGAGGTGTAGGGCCCAGGGGTGTATAGAGGTGTAGGGCCCAGGGGTGTATAGAGGTGTAGGGCCCAGGGGTGTATAGAGGTGTAGGGCCCAGGGGTGTATAGAGGTGTAGGGCCCAGGGGTGTATAGAGGTGTAGGGCCCAGGGGTGTATAGAGGTGTAGGGCCCAGGGGTGTATAGAGGTGTAGGGCCCAGGGGTGTATAGAGCTGAGAGGCCCAGGGGTGTATAGAGGTGTAGGGCCCAGGGGTGTATAGAGGTGTAGGGCCCAGGGGTGTATAGAGGTGTAAGGCCCAAGGGTGTATAGAGCTGAGAGGCCCAGGGGTGTATAGAGGTGTAAGGCCCAAGGGTGGATAGAGGTGTAGGGCCCTGGGGTGTATAGAGGTGAGAGAGTCAGGGGTGTATAGAGGTGTAAGGCCCAGGGGTGTATAGAGGTGTAGGGCCCAGGGGTGTATAGAGGTGTAAGGCCCTGGGGTGTATAGAGGTGAGAGAGTCAGGGGTGTATAGAGGTGTAGGGCCCTGGGGTGTATAGAGGTGAGAGAGTCAGGGGTGTATAGAGGTGTAAGGCCCAGGGGTGTATAGAGGTGTAGGGCCCAGGGGTGTATAGAGGTGTAGGGCCCAGGGGTGTATAGAGGTGTAAGGCCCAAGGGTGTATAGAGATGAGAAAGCTAAGGTCTCTCATACGGTCGTATAGAGGAGAGGTCAGCTAACAATACGTAATACAAGTTCTACAACTGACCAACGTGTGTGTAACCAGCATTACATATATCATGCATGAGATACTGAGGTCTATAGTGAGGGTCCAAGTCATTGGCATTTGGTGTCTCCACTATACAGCTAAGAAACTGATTAAAGCTCAAGTTGAGAGCCGTAGATTCATCGTCGCTTGTGTTGGCTGGTAATATTCTCTTGATATTCCATCTCTGGTAGCACCAATCAGCTTGTACAAATCTTTGCTTCAGTATCTGTGCGATTAAACATCAACGGTGTCAACATTACGGCAACACTACGCTTGTATATATAAGTACATTTCATGTCAGGATGTAATTGCTGTACGAAAATCACACACATGGCTACCTTATCTTCATAAACTGACACGAGTCTGCTCCAAGGATCTCTAACGATTAGCGCCCTTACTGGTTGCTTGTGAAGAGTAGAAGGCAGTGCATCCTTAACGCATTCATGTAGTTCCACAAAACCTGGTCTGCGAGACTACAATGCAATGGATATACACATGTTATTCAACGTGCACAAGATTATCATGTATATACTTTACGTGCTTGGTGACACTTCACATGTTTCACTGTTTGATTCACTTTGATGCGCCATGCGTTTGATGACTGTAACATAGCTGGGTGTTGAACAGATTCAATGATATAACATAGCTAGGTTTTAACAGATTTAATGGTATAACATAGCTAGGTGTTTAACAGATTTAATGGTATAACATAGCTAGGTGTTTAACAGATTTAAAGGTATAACATAGCTAGGTGTTTAACAGATTTAAATGTATAACATAGCTAGGTGTTTAACAGATTTAATGATATAACATAGCTAGGTGTTTAACAGATTTAATGATATAACATAGCTAGGTGTTTAACAGTTTTAAAGGTATAACATAGCTAGGTGTTTAACAGATTTAATGATATAACATAGCTAGGTGTTTAACAGATTCAATGATATAACATAGCTGGGTGTTTAACAGATTCAATGATATAACATAGCTAGGTGTTGAACAGATTTAATGATATAACATAGCTAGGTGTTTAACAGATTCAATGATATAACATAGCTAGGTGTTTAACAGATTTAAAGGTATAACATAGCTAGGTGTTTAACAGATTTAAAGGTATAACATAGCTAGGTGTTTAACAGATTCAATGATATAACATAGCTAGGTGTTGAACAGATTTAATGATATAACATAGCTGGGTGTTTAACAGATTTAATGATATAACATAGCTAGGTGTTTAACAGATTTAATGATATAACATAGCTAGGTGTTTAACAGATTCAATGATATAACATAGCTGGGTGTTTAACAGATTTAATGGTAATGAATGTGTATCGGGACTCCAGTTTGTAGGAATAAGGCGATTGTTGATTTTGTATACCCTTGTTACGATATTTCTGATGAGATAACAATTATGGGTGATTTCAATGTGGATTTATTTGACCAAAAAATTGAAAAAAGATGGAAGAGTGAAGTTTGTGATCAACTTTCTTTGCTACAACTGATCATAGCCCCAACCTTGATTGATCATATTTATACAAACTTTCCTAATAACATTATTTACTCCCAAGTTTTGCCATGTTCTTTTAGTGATGATGACCTGATTTATGCTGTTTACAAAAGAAAACTGCACCTTTTAGATTATTCCAATTTTACTAATAAAAACATAAATAAAGCATTTTCTGCTGTAAATTGGAATTCAGTTTTGCTTGAAAAAAAATACTGAAAACATGACAAGTTCTTTTAACAAATTGTTTTTAATCAAAAATTTGAAATTGTAAAATTGAAAACCTATTTTGTCAAGTCTAGTACTTTACTGCTGTGGTTGGACTGGGGAGTTATCCTCCTATGTTTCACACGAGTGTACTCACTCCCACAGATATTGGCCCTACCTATAAAAACTGCACAATGACCAATACAAAATGAGAATGATCATTGTGCAGTTTTTATAGGTAGGGCCAGTATATGTGGGAATGAGTACACTCGTGTGAAACAAAAGAGGATAAATCCTCAGTCCAAACTGTCAGTACAAGCAAACATCGCTACGTTGAAATGGACAGAAGTATTGCATTCTCCATGTGTGGATAGTAAGACCGAAAGAATGAATGATACGACCAATGCAATTCTAGACAAACATTGTCCATGTCGAACATTTAAGACACGGAAAGATCAACCACACTACATAAACAGTACCATAATCAAAGTGATGAAAGCAAGAGATCGGGCATATCGTGGTAACAAAAAACTTGGAAGTTCCTCAGCAAACTATCCCGTTCGCTCCTGAGACACCGAAAATCCGACTATATTAAGCACAAGGTGAACAAAGCCGCAAACTCAACAGAATGGTGGAGAACTGTACGTGAAGTAGAGGGTAAACACCAGGACTTGACTGCGACCCACCACCTGATTGGTGACACCTGGATAAGCACTAAGCAGTTTGTGACAAAACTAAACGAGCACTTCGTCTCTGTGGGCGGAGAGCGTGATTATGCAAACAAACCTGGACTATCTCCAGCGAAGCTCGAACCAGTGAGTTTTGGCATAGGGAAAAAACATCTCAAAAATCTAAATACCAGAGAGTCCAACAACTCTGAGCATTTTCCCTCCTGAACCTCTAAGGCAGCTGCTGAGGATCTCTGCAGACCGATCACTGACATCATAAATACCATGTCGGAGACCAACACCTACCCAGCAGTATGGAAGAAAGCAGAGATATGACCCATAAAAAAGGTGAAAAATCTGTCAAGTCTAGGGCAGTACAGACCAATTTCTCTACTCTATCGTATAGGGAAGATGGCCGAGGAAATCATACTGAAGCTACTGAAGTCAAAAGCCAAGAACAAGCTAGTCAAAAAACCAGGATGCATATCAGAAAAGTCTCTCAACCACAGATGCTCTACTCCATGCTGTACATGACTGGTGCAAAGATCTCGATAACCAAAAGACAAGCCATGTTACAACAGCATTCATAGACATGTCAAAGGCTTTTGATCGTCTTCACCCAAACCTGCTCATCAAAAAATGAATAAGCTAGATGTACATCCTGGACTTATCACACTGATAGATAACTTCCTTAGTGCCAGGCAGTGCAGAGTCAAGATTGTTGAGCAGTCTGAGTACAAGCAAATACCAATGGGTACACCCGAGGGCACAAAACTAGGACCTGGGCTATCGTTAATATACATTAACGATCTCACTGTCAACCCAGAATATCAAATGATTAAATATGCTGACGATCTGACCCTATATAGATCCTTCTCCAAAACTGATCGCAGCAAAACAACCTGCTTCCAAGCTGCACTAAATGGCATCACCAAATGGGCTGTTGATAATAATATGCTTATCAATGCCTCCAAGACCAAAATCCTCCACCTACCACTCTTCAAACCTAAGTACACTCCCTCCCTCCACCTACTACTCTCCAAACCTAAGTACACTCCCTCCCTCCACCTACCACTCTCCAAACCTAAGTACACTCCCTCCACCTACCACTCTCCAAACCTAAGTATACTACCTCCCTCCACCTACCACTCTCCAAACCTAAGTACACTCCCTCCACCTACCACTCTCCAAACCTAAGTACACTCCCTTCCTCCACCTACCACTCTCCAAACCTAAGTATACTACCTCCCTCCACCTACCACTCTCCAAACCTAAGTATACTCCCTCCTTCCACCTACCACTCTCCAAACCTAAGTACACTCCCTCCCTCCACCTACCACTCTCCAAACCTAAGTATACTCCCTCCCTCCACCTACCACTCTCCAAACCTAAGTATACTACCTCCCTCCACCTACCACTCTCCAAACCTAAGTATACTCCCTCCCTCCACCTACCACTCTCCAAACCTAAGTATACTCCCTCCACCTACCACTCTCCAAACCTAAGTATACTCCCTCCACCTACCACTCTCCAAACCTAAGTACACTCCCTCCACCTACCACTCTCCAAACCTAAGTACACTCCCTCCACATACCACTCTCCAAACCTAAGTATACTCCCTCCCTCCACCTACCACTCTCCAAACCTAAGTATACTCCTTCCACCTACCACTCTCCAAACCTAAGTATACTACCTCCTTCCACCTACCACTCTCCAAACCTAAGTATACTCCCTCCACCTACCACTCTCCAAACCTAAGTACACTCCCTCCCTCCACCTACCACTCTCCAAACCTAAGTACACTCCCTCCCTCCACCTACCACTCTCCAAACCTAAGTATACTCCCTCCCTCCACCTACCACTCTCCAAACCTAAGTATACTCCCTCCCTCCACCTACCACTCTCCAAACCTAAGTACACTCCCTCCCTCCACCTACCACTCTCCAAACCTAAGTACACTCCCTCCCTTCACCTACCACTCTCCAAACCTAAGTATACTCCCTCCACCTACCACTCTCCAAACCTAAGTATACTCCCTCCCTCCACCTACCACTCTCCAAACCTAAGTACACTCCCTCCACCTACAACTCTCCAAACCTAAGTACACTACCTCCCTCCACCTACCACTCTCCAAACCTAAGTATACTCCCTCCCTCCACCTACCACTCTCCAAACCTAAGTATACTCCCTCCTTCCACCTACCACTCTCCAAACCTAAGTATACTCCCTCCATCCACCTACCACTCTCCAAACCTAAGTATACTCCCTCCATCCACCTACCACTCTCCAAACCTAAGTATACTCCCTCCATCCACCTACCACTCTCCAAACCTAAGTACACTACCTCCCTCCACCTACCACTCTCCAAACCTAAGTATACTCCCTCCCTCCACATACCACTCTCCAAACCTAAGTACACTACCTCCCTCCACCTACCACTCTCCAAACCTAAGTATACTCCCTTCCTCCACCTACCACTCTCCAAACCTAAGTATACTCCCTCCCTCCACCTACCACTCTCCAAACCTAAGTATACTCCCTCCCTCCACCTACCACTCTCCAAACCTAAGTATACTCCCTCCATCCACCTACCACTCTCCAAACCTAAGTATACTCCCTCCATCCACCTACCACTCTCCAAACCTAAGTACACTACCTCCCTCCACCTACCACTCTCCAAACCTAAGTATACTCCCTCCCTCCACATACCACTCTCCAAACCTAAGTACACTACCTCCCTCCACCTACCACTCTCCAAACCTAAGTATACTCCCTTCCTCCACCTACCACTCTCCAAACCTAAGTATACTCCCTCCCTCCACCTACCACTCTCCAAACCTAAGTATACTCCCTCCCTCCACCTACCACTCTCCAAACCTAAGTACACTCCCTCCCTCCACCTACCACTCTCCAAACCTAAGTATACTCCCTCCCTCCACCTACCACTCTCCAAACCTAAGTACACTCCCTCCCTCCACCTACCACTCTCCAAACCTAAGTACACTACCTCCCTCCACCTACCACTCTCCAAACCTAAGTATACTCCCTCCCTCCACCTACCACTCTCCAAACCTAAGTACACTCCCTCCCTCCACCTACCACTCTCCAAACCTAAGTACACTCCCTCCCTCCACCTACCACTCTCCAAACCTAAGTACACTACCTCCCTCCACCTACCACTCTCCAAACCTAAGTATACTCCCTCCACCTACCACTCTCCAAACCTAAGTATACTCCCTCCACCTACCACTCTCCAAACCTAAGTATACTCCCTCCTTCCACCTACCACTCTCCAAACCTAAGTATACTCCCTCCATCCACCTACCACTCTCCAAACCTAAGTATACTCCCTCCATCCACCTACCACTCTCCAAACCTAAGTATACTCCCTCCTTCCACCTACCACTCTCCAAACCTAAGTATACTCCCTCCATCCACCTACCACTCTCCAAACCTAAGTACACTACCTCCCTCCACCTACCACTCTCCAAACCTAAGTATACTCCCTCCCTCCACATACCACTCTCCAAACCTAAGTACACTACCTCCCTCCACCTACCACTCTCCAAACCTAAGTATACTCCCTTCCTCCACCTACCACTCTCCAAACCTAAGTATACTCCCTCCCTCCACCTACCACTCTCCAAACCTAAGTATACTCCCTCCCTCCACCTACCACTCTCCAAACCTAAGTACACTCCCTCCCTCCACCTACCACTCTCCAAACCTAAGTACACTACCTCCCTCCACCTACCACTCTCCAAACCTAAGTATACTCCCTCCCTCCACCTACCACTCTCCAAACCTAAGTACACTACCTCCCTCCACCTACCACTCTCCAAACCTAAGTATACTCCCTCCCTCCACCTACCACTCTCCAAACCTAAGTACACTCCCTCCCTCCACCTACCACTCTCCAAACCTAAGTATACTCCCTCCCTCCACCTACCACTCTCCAAACCTAAGTACACTCCCTCCCTCCACCTACCACTCTCCAAACCTAAGTATACTCCCTTCCTCCACCTACCACTCTCCAAACCTAAGTATACTCCCTCCCTCCACCTACCACTCTCCAAACCTAAGTATACTCCCTCCCTCCACCTACCACTCTCCAAACCTAAGTACACTCCCTCCCTCCACCTACCACTCTCCAAACCTAAGTACACTACCTCCCTCCACCTACCACTCTCCAAACCTAAGTATACTCCCTCCCTCCACCTACCACTCTCCAAACCTAAGTACACTCCCTCCCTCCACCTACCACTCTCCAAACCTAAGTACACTACCTCCCTCCACCTACCACTCTCCAAACCTAAGTATACTCCCTCCCTCCACCTACCACTCTCCAAACCTAAGTACACTCCCTCCCTCCACCTACCACTCTCCAAACCTAAGTACACTCCCTCCCTCCACCTACCACTCTCCAAACCTAAGTACACTACCTCCCTCCACCTACCACTCTCCAAACCTAAGTATACTCCCTCCCTCCACCTACCACTCTCCAAACCTAAGTACACTCCCTCCCTCCACCTACCACTCTCCAAACCTAAGTACACTCCCTCCACCTACTACTCTCCAAACCTAAGTACACTCCCTCCCTCCACCTACCACTCTCCAAACCTAAGTACACTCCCTCCACCTACTACTCTCCAAACCTAAGTACACTCCCTCCCTCCACCTACCACTCTCCAAACCTAAGTACACTCCCTCCACCTACTACTCTCCAAACCTAAGTACACTCCCTCCCTCCACCTACCACTCTCCAAACCTAAGTATACTCCCTCCCTCCACCTACCACTCTCCAAACCTAAGTATACTCCCTTCCTCCACCTACCACTCTCCAAACCTAAGTACACTACCTCCCTCCACCTACCACTCTCCAAACCTAAGTATACTCCCTCCCTCCACATACCACTCTCCAAACCTAAGTACACTACCTCCCTCCACCTACCACTCTCCAAACCTAAGTATACTCCTTCCCTCCACCTACCACTCTCCAAACCTAAGTATACTCCCTCCCTCCACCTACCACTCTCCAAACCTAAGTACACTCCCTCCCTCCACCTACCACTCTCCAAACCTAAGTACACTCCCTCCCTCCACCTACCACTCTCCAAACCTAAGTACACTCCCTCCCTCCACCTACCACTCTCCAAACCTAAGTACACTCCCTCCCTCCACCTACCACTCTCCAAACCTAAGTACACTCCCTCCCTCCACCTACCACTCTCCAAACCTAAGTACACTCCCTTCCTCCACCTACCACTCTCCAAACCTAAGTACACTCCCTCCACCTACCACTCTCCAAACCTAAGTATACTCCCTCCCTCCACCTACCACTCTCCAAACCTAAGTACACTCCCTCCCTCCACCTACCACTCTCCAAACCTAAGTACACTCCCTCCCTCCACCTACCACTCTCCAAACCTAAGTATACTCCCTCCACCTACCACTCTCCAAACCTAAGTACACTCCCTCCCTCCACCTACCACTCTCCAAACCTAAGTACACTCCCTCCCTCCACCTACCACTCTCCAAACCTAAGTACACTCCCTCCCTCCACCTACCACTCTCCAAACCTAAGTATACTCCCTTCCTCCACCTACCACTCTCCAAACCTAAGTACACTCCCTCCACCTACCACTCTCCAAACCTAAGTATACTACCTCCCTCCACCTACCACTCTCCAAACCTAAGTATACTCCCTTCCTCCACCTACCACTCTCCAAACCTAAGTACACTCCCTCCCTCCACCTACCACTCTCCAAACCTAAGTACACTCCCTCCACCTACCACTCTCCAAACCTAAGTATACTCCCTCCCTCCACCTACCACTCTCCAAACCTAAGTATACTCTCTCCTTCCACCTACCACTCTCCAAACCTAAGTATACTCCCTCCACCTACCACTCTCCAAACCTAAGTATACTCCCTCCACCTACCACTCTCCAAACCTAAGTATACTCCCTCCTTCCACCTACCACTCTCCAAACCTAAGTACACTCCCTCCCTCCACCTACCACTCTCCAAACCTAAGTATACTACCTCCCTCCACCTACCACTCTCCAAACCTAAGTACACTCCTCCCTCCACCTACCACTCTCCAAACCTAAGTATACTCCCTCCACCTACCACTCTCCAAACCTAAGTATACTCCCTCCACCTACCACTCTCCAAACCTAAGTACACTCCCTCCCTCCACCTACCACTCTCCAAACCTAAGTACACTCCCTCCCTCCACCTACCACTCTCCAAACCTAAGTACACTCCCTCCACCTACCACTCTCCAAACCTAAGTACACTCCCTCCACATACCACTCTCCAAACCTAAGTACACTCCCTCCCTCCACCTACCACTCTCCAAACCTAAGTATACTCCCTCCACCTACCACTCTCCAAACCTAAGTATACTCCCTCCCTCCACCTACCACTCTCCAAACCTAAGTACACTCCCTCCCTCCACCTACCACTCTCCAAACCTAAGTATACTCCCTCCACCTACCACTCTCCAAACCTAAGTATACTCCCTCCCTCCACCTACCACTCTCCAAACCTAAGTACACTCCCTCCCTCCACCTACCACTCTCCAAACCTAAGTACACTCCCTCCCTCCACCTACCACTCTCCAAACCTAAGTACACTCCCTCCCTCCACCTACCACTCTCCAAACCTAAGTACACTCCCTCCACCTACCACTCTCCAAACCTAAGTACACTCCCTCCACATACCACTCTCCAAACCTAAGTATACTACCTCCCTCCACCTACCACTCTCCAAACCTAAGTACACTCCCTCCACCTACCACTCTCCAAACCTAAGTATACTCCCTCCCTCCACCTACCACTCTCCAAACCTAAGTATACTCCCTCCATCCACCTACCACTCTCCAAACCTAAGTATACTCCCTCCCTCCACCTACCACTCTCCAAACCTAAGTATACTCCCTCCATCCACCTACCACTCTCCAAACCTAAGTACACTCCCTCCCTCCACCTACCACTCTCCAAACCTAAGTACACTCCCTCCCTCCACCTACCACTCTCCAAACCTAAGTACACTCCCTCCCTCCACCTACCACTCTCCAAACCTAAGTATACTCCCTCCCTCCACCTACCACTCTCCAAACCTAAGTATACTCCCTCCACCTACCACTCTCCAAACCTAAGTATACTCCCTCCACCTACCACTCTCCAAACCTAAGTATACTCCCTTCCTCCACCTACCACTCTCCAAACCTAAGTACACTCCTTCCCTCCACCTACCACTCTCCAAACCTAAGTACACTCCCTCCCTCCACCTACCACTCTCCAAACCTAAGTATACTCCCTCCCTCCACCTACCACTCTCCAAACCTAAGTACACTCCCTCCCTCCACCTACCACTCTCCAAACCTAAGTATACTCCCTCCCTCCACCTACCACTCTCCAAACCTAAGTACACTCCCTCCCTCCACCTACCACTCTCCAAACCTAAGTATACTCCCTCCCTCCACCTACCACTCTCCAAACCTAAGTACACTCCCTCCTTCCACCTACCACTCTCCAAACCTAAGTACACTCCCTCCCTCCACCTACCACTCTCCAAACCTAAGTATACTACCTCCCTCCACCTACCACTCTCCAAACCTAAGTACACTCCCTCCACATACCACTCTCCAAACCTAAGTACACTCCCTCCCTCCACCTACCACTCTCCAAACCTAAGTATACTCCCTCCACCTACCACTCTCCAAACCTAAGTATACTCCCTCCACCTACCACTCTCCAAACCTAAGTATACTCCCTCCCTCCACCTACCACTCTCCAAACCTAAGTACACTCCCTCCCTCCACCTACCACTCTCCAAACCTAAGTATACTCCCTCCACCTACCACTCTCCAAACCTAAGTATACTCCCTCCCTCCACCTACCACTCTCCAAACCTAAGTACACTCCCTCCACCTACCACTCTCCAAACCTAAGTACACTCCCTCCACCTACCACTCTCCAAACCTAAGTACACTCCCTCCCTCCACCTACCACTCTCCAAACCTAAGTATACTCCCTCCCTCCACCTACCACTCTCCAAACCTAAGTACACTCCCTCCCTCCACCTACCACTCTCCAAACCTAAGTACACTCCCTCCCTCCACCTACCACTCTCCAAACCTAAGTATACTCCCTCCATCCACATACCACTCTCCAAACCTAAGTATACTCCCTCCCTCCACCTACCACTCTCCAAACCTAAGTATACTCCCTCCCTCCACCTACCACTCTCCAAACCTAAGTATACTCCCTCCACCTACCACTCTCCAAACCTAAGTATACTCCCTCCACCTACCACTCTCCAAACCTAAGTATACTCCCTCCCTCCACCTACCACTCTCCAAACCTAAGTACACTCCCTCCCTCCACCTACCACTCTCCAAACCTAAGTACACTCCCTCCCTCCACCTACTACTCTCCAAACCTAAGTATACTACCTCCCTCCACCTACCACTCTCCAAACCTAAGTATACTCCCTCCCTCCACCTACCACTCTCCAAACCTAAGTACACTCCCTCCCTCCACCTACCACTCTCCAAACCTAAGTATACTCCCTCCCTCCACCTACCACTCTCCAAACCTAAGTACACTCCCTCCCTCCACCTACCACTCTCCAAACCTAAGTATACTCCCTCCCTCCACCTACCACTCTCCAAACCTAAGTACACTCCCTCCCTCCACATACCACTCTCCAAACCTAAGTATACTCCCTCCCTCCACCTACCACTCTCCAAACCTAAGTACACTTCCTCCTTCCACCTACCACTCTCCAAACCTAAGTATACTACCTCCCTCCACCTACCACTCTCCAAACCTAAGTACACTCCCTCCCTCCACCTACCACTCTCCAAACCTAAGTACACTCCCTCCCTCCACCTACCACTCTCCAAACCTAAGTACACTCCCTCCCTCCACCTACCACTCTCCAAACCTAAGTATACTCCCTCCCTCCACCTACCACTCTCCAAACCTAAGTATACTCCCTCCCTCCACCTACCACTCTCCAAACCTAAGTACACTCCCTCCCTCCACCTACCACTCTCCAAACCTAAGTACACTCCCTCCCTCCACCTACCACTCTCCAAACCTAAGTACACTCCCTCCCTCCACCTACCACTCTCCAAACCTAAGTATACTCCTTCCACCTACCACTCTCCAAACCTAAGTACACTCCCTCCCTCCACCTACCACTCTCCAAACCTAAGTATACTACCTCCCTCCACCTACCACTCTCCAAACCTAAGTACACTCCCTCCCTCCACCTACCACTCTCCAAACCTAAGTACACTCCCTCCTTCCCTCCACCTACCACTCTCCAAACCTAAGTACACTCCCTCCCTCCACCTACCACTCTCCAAACCTAAGTATACTCCCTCCCTCCACCTACCACTCTCCAAACCTAAGTACACTCCCTCCCTCCACCTACCACTCTCCAAACCTAAGTATACTCCCTCCACATACCACTCTCCAAACCTAAGTATACTCCCTCCCTCCACCTACCACTCTCCAAACCTAAGTATACTCCCTCCACATACCACTCTCCAAACCTAAGTATACTCCCTCCCTCCACCTACCACTCTCCAAACCTAAGTATACTCCCTCCCTCCACCTACCACTCTCCAAACCTAAGTACACTCCCTCCACCTACCACTCTCCAAACCTAAGTACACTCCCTCCCTCCACCTACCACTCTCCAAACCTAAGTACACTCCCTCCCTCCACCTACCACTCTCCAAACCTAAGTACACTCCCTCCCTCCACCTACCACTCTCCAAACCTAAGTATACTCCCTCCCTCCACCTACCACTCTCCAAACCTAAGTACACTCCCTTCCTCCACCTACCACTCTCCAAACCTAAGTATACTCCCTCCACATACCACTCTCCAAACCTAAGTATACTACCTCCCTCCACCTACCACTCTCCAAACCTAAGTACACTCCCTCCCTCCACCTACCACTCTCCAAACCTAAGTATACTCCCTCCCTCCACCTACTACTCTCCAAACCTAAGTATACTCCCTCCCTCCACCTACTACTCTCCAAACCTAAGTACACTCCCTCCCTCCACCTACCACTCTCCAAACCTAAGTACACTCCCTCCACCTACCACTCTCCAAACCTAAGTATACTCCCTCCACCTACCACTCTCCAAACCTAAGTATACTCCCTCCCTCCACCTACCACTCTCCAAACCTAAGTATACTCCCTCCCTCCACCTACCACTCTCCAAACCTAAGTATACTCCCTCCCTCCACCTACCACTCTCCAAACCTAAGTACACTCCCTTCCTCCACCTACCACTCTCCAAACCTAAGTATACTCCCTCCCTCCACCTACTACTCTCCAAACCTAAGTATACTCCCTCCTTCAAAATGGATGGACAAATTCTAGAAGCTCACCTACCGCTAAGTTACTCGGTGTTACAGTAGACCGGAGCATCACTTTTTCCGATCGCATATAAGACGTATGCAGCTGGCTGGCCAGCCGACTGTATGGTAGGAGAGAACTCAAGAGATTGGGTCCAAACATGAAGGCCTCAAATTGTATTATACAGCTAATATACGATTTGTTTTGACTTATGCGTGTCCGATGTGGAGTGGTCTTGTCACCGGTCTCTTGTCACCGGTCTCTTGTCACCGGTCGTTCCATGGAGATGTTAACTCAAATTGAGAGACGTGCGATGAGAGTTGTAAATAGTGACTTAAGCAACGAGGACACTACTACCAAGTTCAATAAGCCAAACACTACTGATTTCATACACCTGCTCTCTCGAGCAACCATGAACAATATATTCAGTGATAACATCCACCCACTGAATAAACTCATAATACGCAAGAGCGGGCGAGTCACGCGAGTGTCCCAGTCTACACAGATGCCTAGATGTAGAACAGAAAAGCTGCGAAACTCATTTTTCTATAAATTCTCGAATTTTTAATTTTTTTTCATACTGTATTAGTGCATATTGTTTTAATATAATTTTTAGCCTTTTGTATTTGATGAACTTTTTTCTCAAAGAATTTTCACTCTAGTAGGTCACTTTGTTGATTTGAGGAGGTTTTACTAAAAAATATATGTATATATATATGTATATGAGGTTCAAGAACATATTAGATTATGTAATTCCATAAAAAAAACATGGCTCTTGGGATGAATACAAAAAACAAAGAAACTTTGTGACAAATTTAATAAAAGGAAAGAAAAAATTGGTCATCAAAAGTATGAGTAATAACTGTAAAAATGGGAATACCAGGTCTTTGTGGAATTCTGAGAGAGAATTTCATGTGTTGATACTGTTCACAAAATAGTTGCAGAGTGCCAAAAAATCAAATTGAAAAATGAGATTGCTCTTTTACTGTTTTTGGATTTTAAAAAAGCTTTCGATTGCATAGACCATGGGACTCTTCTTCTAAAACTTACGCATTCTGGTATAATTGGAACAGCATTTTCTATTATTAAACAATTTTTAAAGGAACGATATCAACTGGTGAAAATAGGAGACGACGTTTCACAAACTTTACCTGTCCATATTGGTGTCCCTCAGGGATTAATTTTAGCACCAATCCTTTTTGTTTTATATATCGACGATTTACTCAAGTTATCTTTAACATCTAAACCTTTAGCATATGCTGATGACATTATCTTTTTGTCATCACACAGTAACATCTCCACATTAAACTATAATTGCGATAACGATTTGACAAAAACCTCAAAATGGTGTGTTGAAAATAGACTGGTTATCAATACTAATAAATCACATTTTCTTTTGTATAATTATCATAATAGTTTACAAAGTTTGCTTATCACTTTTGAAGGAAAAAACTTATGCGCAAAAACAAAACGAAACTTTTAGGTTTCATGATAAATGATAGACTCACTTGGGATGACCATATCTTAGAAACTGAAACCAAACTTTGTAAAAACATAAACCTCCTGCAGCTATCACGAAAATATCTTACTAACAAATCAGCGAAAGCTTTTTACTATCACTTTATATTCTGTCACCTGGTTTATGGTATAATTATTTATCACAATCTATCTCCTAAATACCTGTCAAAATCGTTATTTTCATTACAAAAAAGAGCTTGCTGATTAATAGCAAATGTTCATACCATTCCTCTTTCGTTAATTAGAACAAATGACATCGCCACTTCAATTCAACTGTTACCATAACTAAAACTGGCTCAATATTATACGGCAATCACTGGTTTTAAAATTTTTGATAGCGTTTTTTTTAGCTTTATTAGTATTTTAGAGAATCTAAAATACTTTTGTTCTTCCTTCTTTTTTTTCTTATTATTCTTATTATTTTACGGCGAACCTTGCCAAACTGCGGCCACTTTTTTTCAAGAACCGTAATAGATAGAGCTACAAATTTCTTTGCGACTCAATTTATAGGCATCGGGACAAAAAGTAAGTTGGTTTACAAAGTGACAGAACATTCCAGAATATTAAAATCCAGGTGCAAAACAGGTAAGAAAAAAAAAAAAAAGTCGTTTTTAAAAGCATCAAATTGGCTGAAAAAATGCAGACCAAATTGACGAAAAAATACCAATTTTTGAAACATGGTGCATTTCGCTCACCTTCTGATTTGACATGCTGAAACGACGTTAAAAGATTGTCCAGAAGCGGCCATCTTGGATTTTGATGCAAATCTCATTTGTCAGCATAAAACAGCTTCCCGTCAGAGAACCAACCCATCGATTAAGCTTAAATTTGCAACAAACATGTACCTTAGTGTAACGATGCACCCCTTTGAACTTCAAAGCGATCGCACCAAACTGTTTCAAGTTTTACCATTTTCAAATTTGAAAATCTCAGTAAAAACAGCTTTTTTTAATGCTTTCCGAGACCAGAATGGAACTAGTCAGTGACAAATAAAATATCAGGCCACATAGCCCCATGCTTGAACTTTGAAAAATTTGATACTCCAAGTTTCTCGCAATACCGCCAATACAGCTATTCCATTTTCAAAAGAGGTCTTCAAAACCCAAAAATGACTATAACTCAGGGATCGTTACTCCGATTTGCATAATTTTTTGCATGGCTGTGATCGCATTGTAACCGTCTTTCAGATGAACACCCGTCAAGTTTCTGATCTTTGATGAAAGAGTCAAAGCCCACACCGGATTCAATGGGTAACAAAAATGTTCGTTATTTACTGTTTTCACCGCGGAAAAAGTTTCTCCTTCAAAACTTCAGCAGAAATAGCATTCAGGTGAAAAATTGAACAATTCTGAAAAAAATGGAAAAAATTTGATGAGTATTTAGCGATGCCTGCACCCCAAAATGCTTTTTGTATGAAAGCCTTACCACCTTCTTTTTATCTTAAGCTGTTTATGAACCACATTCAACATTGCTAGATGGCTAAACGGTTAACCCTGTGACCTGCTGTTGACAGGGTTTGGGTTCGTTCCCCACTTGGGGAGTTCTTTTTCGCATAAAAAGAACTATTGTCAGAAGGGAGGAGCCAAGTCAGCATGAGTATATGTAGTAACAGGAGTGCATGTTGCATTGGCAGTTGTGGAGCATGTGCTTGTGTGGCCCCAGCACAAAGAAAGCATCTAGGCACTTCAAAAATCTGCTTTTTGCAAAAAGTAAAGCTATCGCAAAACAGTTTTCAGCATTCACTAAATTAGATTGGGCATCAGCAACTTGTCTTTATAGCTCGATGGCTAAAGTTGCTGCCTGTTGTTGTAGCGGTCGAGGTACAATTCCTAGCGGCAGAAACTTTTTCACGTGAAAACTTTTTGCAAGTACAACTTTACTGCTAAATATAATGTTTAGGAAAAATGAGGGTGTCCAACTTTGCTGTGTCAGTCAGAGGTTGATGGAGCAGTTGGAGTCGTGCGTGAATATCCACAACCAATACAGGTGTTCAAAGCCATTTAGCGTCGTTTTTTAACTTTTATTCTCTAAAATACTCCTGTTTTTGCTCGCAAACACAAATCAATATCTAGTTTCGGTTGATTTTACCACTAGTCGTAATTGCAATTTTAATTTTCGTAACTGCAAGAAACTTTATGCCAACACACGAGCTGCAATAGAAGCATATATATCTGCCACCTTCAACCACCTGCCTACATCTCTGAGAAAAAAACAAACCTTGTCAGTATTCAAATCAAACTTATTTGAATATCGGTTAAATAACAATGAATAATCATTTTGAATAACCTGTACTTGTGTAAATTTCTTTTTTCTAGCTTCACTTTTTTTGCTTTTTGTTTTTGTTTTTCTTCTAGCCATGGCACTTTATGAAAAACATTGTTATAAAATGAGATTAAGTATTATAGATATATCAGAGACTCCAAACAAATGGCATATTAGTCATCAGTATACAATGCGATGTTATGTTAGTCAGTAGTAAAGGTAAACATACTGCTTGACTGGTGACTTTGGTAAAATCACAGAAACAAAAAGACCAATCTCACCAGGAGATAACCAAGACTCTTACCAGTCAACAGGTTGAGATCAATTTGGTGATTGTCAGCTTTTAGTTAGTTGTCAGTTGTCAGTTGCTACAGCACGACATCACTTTCTCTTATGATGCAACCCTCGGCGAAGCAAGTGAGTATGGAAATGTAATAGTGAGACCCCAATTGCTTACTACTTGCTAACTACTATGTCTATTAGTTATACGCGTTTCTATGTCTATTACTTGTATATCTATGTCTATTACT
Organism: Cryptosula pallasiana; assembly: GCA_945261195.1. NCBI lineage: Eukaryota > Metazoa > Bryozoa > Gymnolaemata > Cheilostomatida > Cryptosulidae > Cryptosula > Cryptosula pallasiana. The sequence continues at coordinate 51,694,895 of OX183133.1, read as the reverse complement.
TATATATCTAGGTCTATTACTTGTACACTGATACACCTTTGAACACACACTTACAAGCATAAGTCGCTCACATTCATGGACCACAGTCTTGGCTAGAAATGACACCCACGAGGTGGAGGCTACTTTAGCTATGAGAGTGATAGACAGATTAAATCTAGCGACATCATACATACGGGTGAGGGGAGGTACCCTTCGCAACGTTTCCTCTGCTCTGCAGAACCATGCTAACTTGGTCAATCTGCAAGAAAAGCATTGTTCAATCAATTCAATACATCCACATACAACATATCCGAACATACAGGCATACACTCTATATACAACATATACACTCTATATACAACATATACACTCTATATACAACATATACATACATACACTCTATATACAACACATACAGGCATACACTCTATATACAACATATACAGACATACACTCTATATACAACATATACATACATACACTCTATATACAACATATACAGACATACACTCTATATACAACATATACAGACATACACTCTATATACAACACATACAGGCATACACTCTATATACAACATACACAGACATACACTCTATATACAACATATACACTCTATATACAACATATACACTCTATATACAACATATACACTCTATATACAACATATACATACATACACTCTATATACAACATATACAGACATACACTCTATATACAACATATACAGGCATACACTCTATATACAACATATACATACACACACTTTATATACAACATATACACACATACACTCTATATACAACATATACATACATACACTCTATATACAACATATACAGACATACACTCTATATACAACATATACATACATACACTCTATAAACAACATATACAGACATACACTCTATATACAACATATACAGACATACACTCTATATACAACATATACAGACATACACTCTATATACAACATATACAGACATACACTCTATATACAACATATACATACATACACTCTATATACAACATATACACTCTATATACAACATATACAGGCATACACTCTATATACAACATATACAGACATACACTCTATATACAACACATACATACACTCTATATACAACATATACAGACATACACTCTATATACAACATATACATACATACACTCTATATACAACATATACAGACATACACTCTATATACAACATATACACTCTATATACAACATATACACTCTATATACAACATATACAGACATACACTCTATATACAACATATACAGACATACACTCTATATACAACATATACAGACATACACTCTATATACAACATATACATACATACACTCTATATACAACATATACAGACATACACTCTATATACAACATATACAGGCATACACTTTATATACAACATATACAGACATACACTCTATATACAACATATACAGACATACACTCTATATACAACATATACACTCTATATACAACATATACACTCTATATACAACATATACACTCTATATACAACATATACAGGCATACACTCTATATACAACGTATACAGGCATACACTCTATATACAACATATACACTCTATATACAACATATACAGACATATACTCTATATACAACATATACAGACATACACTCTATATACAACATATACAGACATACACTCTATATACAACATATACAGACATACACTCTATATACAACATATACAGACATACACTCTATATACAACATATACATCCACTCTATATATAACAAGTATATACACTCTACATATAACAAACATATATACTTTACATATAACAAACGTATACACTTGAGATATAACAAAGACATACACTCTATATGTAACAAATGCATACACTCTATATATAAAAAGTATATGCACTGGCATATACATATACAACCTACAGAGTATAGATAAAGCTTTGAACTATTCACGATTCTCCCGAATTGCCAGTCAAGAAAAGTCGTTATCCTTACAAACTCTTGGCCAGTCACGCAATAGCAGCCATACATAGCTTTATATATTGCTGCTTCAGTAAATCAAACCCTAACAATATTTCACCATACAGCACTTCACTGACCAACACCTCTCTTCAAAAAATCCCTGTGGTGAGAAATTAGTAGGTTAGAGAAACAAAAGACGTTATTTCCGGGCTCATGGAAAGAGCCATGAGTTCTGTAGAGAGAGACAGACATCAGTCCTGTAGAGAGAAAGAGACATCAGTCCTGTAGAGAGAGAGAGACATCAGTCCTGTAGAGAGAGACAGCCATCAGTCCTGCAGAGAGAGACAGCCATCAGTCCTGTAGAGAGAGACAGCCATCAGTCCTGTAGAGAGAGACAACCATCAGTCCTGTAGAGAGAGACATCCATCAGTCCTGTAGAGAGAGACATCAGTCCTGTAGAGAGAGACATCCATCAGTCCTGTAGAGAGAGACAGCCATCAGTCCTGTAGAGAGAGACATCCATCAGTCCAGTAGAGAGAGACAGATATCAGTCCTGTAGAGAGAGACAGACATCAGTCCTGTAGAGAGAGAGACATCCATCAGTCCTGTAGAGAGAGAGACATCCATCAGTCCTGTAGAGAGAGAGACATACATCAGTCCTGTAGAGAGAGAGACATCCATCAGTCCTGTAGAGAGAGAGTCATCCATCAGTCCTGTAGAGAGAGAGAGAGACAGCCATCAGTCCTGTAGAGAGACAGCCATCAGTCCTGTAGAGAGACAGACATCAGTCCTGTAGAGAGAGACAGATATCAGTCCTGTAGAGAGACATCAGTCCTGTAGAGAGAGACAGACATCAGTCCTGTAGAGAGAGACATCCATCAGTCCGGTAGAGAGAGAGACATCAGTCCTGTAGAGAGAGACAGACATCAGTCCGGTAGAGAGAGAGAGACAGATATCAGTCCTGTAGAGAGAGAGACATCAGTCCTGTAGAGAGAGACAGACATCAGTCTTGTAGAGAGAGACATCCATCAGTCTTGTAGAGAGAGAGAGAGACATCAGTCCTGTAGAGAGAGAGAGACATCAGTCCTGTAGAGAGAGAGAGACATCAGTCCTGTAGAGAGAGACAGACATCAGTCCTGTAGAGAGAAAGAGACATCAGTCCTGTAGAGAGAGAGACATCCATCAGTCCTGTAGAGAGAGAGACATCCATCAGTCCGGTAGAGAGAGAAAGAGACATCAGTCCGGTAGAGAGAGAGAGACATCCATCAGTCCGGTAGAGAGAGAGAGACATCAGTCCTGTAGAGAGAGAGAGACATCAGTCCTGTAGAGAGAGACAGACATCAGTCCTGTAGAGAGAAAGAGACATCAGTCCTGTAGAGAGAGAGAGACATCAGTCCTGTAGAGAGAAACAGACATCAGTCCTGTAGAGAGAGACAGACATCAGTCCTGTAGAGAGAGACAGACATCAGTCCTGTAGAGAGAGACAGACATCAGTCCTGTAGAGAGACAGCCATCAGTCCTGTAGAGAGACAGACATCAGTCCTGTAGAGAGAGACAGATATCAGTCCTGTAGAGAGAGAGAGACATCAGTTTTGTAGAGATCGCTAGGAGCCTTGTGGAGAGTTGGATAGAGGGTGAGCAACTTCCATTGATGTTTACTAAGAGTACGATTGCTGGAAGCAGTCAACACTGATAAGCAGATTTGTGTTCCTACCTTATCAGTCTGTTATGTGTGGTAGACAAAAGTAAATCTATTATGCAATACTAACATATGATATTGTTACCATACAATACCACAAACAAACAGCAATGCTAACACATGATATTGTTACCATACAATACCACAAACACACAGCAATGCTAACACATGATATTGTTACCATACACAACTAGTGAGAGACAACAATGTTAACATATGTTGCTGTTACTATACAGTACTAGTAACAGACAACAATGCTAACATATGATATTGTTACCACAAAATACTAGTACAATAACTATTTAACAATAGAGCAAACACACCACTTTCACTGCAATGACAAGACTATTACATGCAAACCAGTTACCTCTTTGAATTTTCAATGTGCTTTTGATTCATCAGCAGTTTCAGGTGTTTGTCCGTCAACGAGTAGGTGCCAGCCAAAACTTCTGACTCCTGATTGGCAGGAAGCGGTCGGTCAGTGCTTGCTAATCTAAGCTGTACATGTGGTCTGGTAGGCGCTAGACAAAAAGTTGAATTCAATGATTGCGTTGCTATATGACTGCAAGCACATGCTGACATATGCTGATATATTGTGTGAGAGGCAGAACCTCGACTGAAGTACATAAATATACTTACAGGAGTGAGAAACCGTGTCAGCTAGTTGAGAAAAAAAAATATAACTTAAAGATATAAGAATAATCAAATAAATAAATGTATATAGTTTACTGTTGATGTGTCTGCAAGCCATCCGATATCTACTAGTGTGTACCCTCAAATAACCAAATTATTGACACTATAGCCACACTATAGCAGAGATAGTGAACACATCTGATGAGTGGCTCGAAAGTAGTGCTAGTAAACACTGGTAGTTGAATTACAACTAGCACTACATCATATAAATATGAGATGAATTGCCTCTTTGTTAGGCTACTCAATAGCTATTCTTTGTTTGTACAGCAATAGCTGAGCAAAGAGTTCTTCTTTCAAATTTGAATGAATGCTGTGCGCATAGACACATGTATAGACATGTAAGTACTCTTACATACATATATATTTATATGTATACACATACATACATATATAACATACATATATATTTATATGTATACACATACATACATATATATTTATATGTATACACATACATACATATATATTTATATGTATACACATACATACATATATAACATACATATATATTTATATGTATACACATACGTACATCTATAACATACATATATACACCTACATGGACATACATGTAGAGAAATACAAGACTAATATTTACTATAATTATTTATATAAAGAGAAACCTAAATTTTCAATCACATTCTAGGGATCGTCATCAGAGGTTAAGGAATTGGAAAATCTAAATCTTTATGTACTGAAATAGTGAGAAGCAATTAAGGGATTAAGCTAGTCAAGTAATGCGCTTATACAATTAACTTAAGTAAAATAGTCCATCAAAGAGATGTCTAGATAATCAAGGTTGAAGCATTGATTACAAGTAATTACAGATGAGTTAGAAACTAAAGTTACAGGAATGCTAAGATAAACTAATGTTATGTAATGCTAAGATAATCCAAGGTTATGTAATGCTAAGATAAACTAAGGTTATGTAATGCTAAGATAATCCAAGGTTATGCAATGCTAAGATAATCTAAGGTTATGTAATGCTAAGATAATCCAAGGTTATGTAATGCTAAGATAAACTAAGGTTATGCAATGCTAAGATAATCCAAGGTTATGTAATGCTAAGATAATCCAAGGTTATGCAATGCTAAGATAATCCAAGGTTATGTAATGCTAAGATAATCCAAGGTTATGTAATGCTAAGATAAACTAAGGTTATGCAATGCTAAGATAAACTAAGGTTATGTAATGCTAAGATAAACTAAGGTTATGTAATGCTAAGATAATCCAAGGTTATGCAATGCTAAGATAATCTAAGGTTATGTAATGCTAAGATAATCCAAGGTTATGTAATGCTAAGATAAACTAAGGTTATGCAATGCTAAGATAAACTAAGGTTATGTAATGCTAAGATAATCCAAGGTTATGCAATGCTAAGATAATCCAAGGTTATGTAATGCTAAGATAATCCAAGGTTATGTAATGCTAAGATAAACTAAGGTTATGCAATGCTAAGATAAACTAAAGTTATGTAATGCTAAGATAATCCAAGGTTATGCAATGCTAAGATAATCCAAGGTTATGTAATGCTAAGATAATCCAAGGTTATGTAATGCTAAGATAATCCAAGGTTATGTAATGCTAAGATAATCCAAGGTTATGTAATGCTAAGATAAACTAAGGTTATGTAATGCTAAGATAATCCAAGGTTATGCAATGCTAAGATAATCCAAGGTTATGCAATGCTAAGATAATCCAAGGTTATGTAATGCTAAGATAATCCAAGGTTATGTAATGCTAAGATAAACTAAGGTTATGTAATGCTAAGATAAACTAAGGTTATGCAATGCTAAGATAATCCAAGGTTATGTAATGCTAAGATAAACTAAGGTTATGCAATGCTAAGATAATCCAAGGTTATGTAATGCTAAGATAATCCAAGGTTATGTAATGCTAAGATAAGCTAATGTTATGTAAGTGTATTTCAATTAGATAAAGTTCAATTAACGAAGAGCTCTAATGGATCCTTGTATATTTAAACTACATTTCTTTGATCTTTTTGGGAGTGCTTGTCCTGTCTGTTTTTTGCTAAAGTTGTTTCATTGTCTTTGGCGATTGGTGGATGGTCTTTGCTACTACTGTGTTGATTCATTGACGATGGTGTTGACCTGCTTTCATGTTCTTCAATTCTCTCCTCTATCTTCTGTGCTGTTTCTCAATTACATGTTTCCCTGCAATAGAGCGTGGACAAGTAATCTGGTACACAATGTTGCGATTAGGTGCAGAACTGGCGATTTATTGCGATAATACTCTTTGGGGACAAAAGGTAGACGATTTTTGTTTGTTAGATAGGAAAATAACATGGGTGAAGTCACAAAATGGCCAGTTCTGCACCTACCTCCCTAGTTAGTGACATGTTTCGTTTAGTCTTTGTTGTCTCCTAGTTAGTGACATGTTTCGTTTAGTCTTTATTGCCTCCTAGTTAGTGACATGTTTCGTTTAGTCTTTGTTGCCTACTGGTTAGTGACATGTTTCGTTTACTCTTTGTCGCCTCCTAGTTAGTGACATGTTCCGTTTAGTCTTTATTGCCTCCTAGTTAGTGACATGTTTCGTTTACTCTTTGTTGCCTACTGGTTAGTGACATGTTTCGTTTAGTCTTTGTTGTCTCCTAGTTAGTGACATGTTTCGTTTAGTAATCTGGGTAGTCTCTTTCCTAGTTATCCTGTGTATGATAGTTTGAGGGTGCTGGCGGGTAGGTTTAGTTGATTGCCAGTGTTTTTTTTGCGTGACTGCCAGCTTTCATTTTATTAATGATTGGATTTACTAAGTATTTAGAATACCGATGTTTAGTTGTGAAAGTGCATTTCATGTGTTGGTTCATTTGAGAGGAGAATTAGTAGTAATGTAGGAGCAGATCTCGGTAAAAAAAATATTTGCCAACATACTGCAAAATTTTTTTTGATTGTTGGATTGTTTACAGACATGCCAAAAATGCATTTGTTTGTTTTTAGATGATTTTTGTTAGTATAACATGTATATGCATAAGAAAACAGATCTGCTAACATGTTATATTGTTGTTTTTGGTATAATTTTACAGACCTGTTACAGTATATTTATATAGTTATGTATGTATGTTTGGCAATGTAATTGATAGTTGACATTTGCGCAGAGCTGTAAGATGTTTATTGGTTTGTTATTTTTTGCTTATGCTTGGGCTTTCCTTTTCAATATAGATCGTGGTTGACACGGGTCCTTTGTTTGTTTACTCTTACTTTGGTAGTGAGCTAGGCATTATGTTTATTTGATTAAAATGATAGTAGCGAGCGTGATAAAGTGTATAATAATAGTGTAAGAAGTAAATGTAATAAAGTATAACATTATAAGGTGAAAAGTGTTGGCGTAGTGGATAACGCTTGTAATGGACCTTATAAAATAGTATAGTATTGTAATAGATTTGCACAGTGCGGCTATTTTCTCTTCAGCCTACAGCCTTCAGCCTACATACCTATCTCTCTCATACTACACGCTTGATGGCTACGCTTGACTGCACCCAAGAGTACAGCTGACCTGCCGCTCACACAGCCAAGCCTAAGGATGGTTTCCCGCCACTGGTAAACTGGCGCATTAACACATATTTATATCTATATTCATTAGCATCAATGCGCCAGCCTATTGACTCATATATTCTTTTCATGATTACTTTTTACACCTCGCTGGGGGTATTCTCTCTGTCCAATCATATATGTACATTTTCAACTGCTTGCTTTCTCTATAAATAGCCTTGTATTCAGCCCAGCGGGCAGACGTTGTGTAGACTTTGCGTAGTGAGTAACTCTCGCATAGCAAGTGAACTGTTTTGACCAGTTATATGTTGAGTCTTCACTCGACCCTTGCCGTCAGTTGCTACCGTTCTCGTATTATCTACTTGTGTCAACCTTTCAGTTTTGTGCGTCAGATTAGACATTGTTTGCTTTGTTGGTAATAATAAACCATTGTTACCTACAACTCTGTGATATCTGTGAGGCCGGTTGCCTGAACACAGTTGTGTCTGCTATACAGCAGCATCCGGTTGTATCTAGTGCCAGATAAACCACACAGAGCCGTACTGCCTAGCAGTGACACTCTTAGTACAGTGCAGATAAAAGCTGGACAGTGTAGCCCTCCTTGTAGTGCCAGTAACGGTTCGATCCAGAGACGGAGAAAACCATTACAGTATGAAGTCTATAAAAACTTTTTAATATGTGAAATATTTAATGATATTGCATGAAATATCGTCACATTTGGGATGAATGATAATGAGAAGATTTTTTTTATCTTTTAGTTCACTATTTTCTGACACAGACAGACTCAATCCTGAAATGTTTTCGAAATTGTTATAACTGAAAGCTCTATAAAAAGATGGAGTTGTAATTGCTATCGAATTGTGTTCGCATACGGTGTATTGTTTTTCGCACATGCAATCATTAGTTGTTTCCAGAGTAGTGTTGGGTTTTGTTGGAATAGAGGTTGTAGTAACAGGAAGTGTGTTTGTTGTCAGATCTGTACTTGCTGGAGTTGTTGTTGTCATTGTCGAAGTAGTTGTTGTTGTTCTCTGAGTTGTAGCTCTTGATCATTCAAAGCATTGTCAGGGGGTACATTGGGTAAAATCGATAAATGTGATAAAACGGGGATTACCAAAACTAAATAATAAGATGTTTAATGTACGGACCAAATGGCAAACACACCCGATTGGTCAGAATCGCAGCAAAATGCGAGGTGTTGAAATTTGCCATGAAGCTCCAAACACACATGGCATTTGTACACAGTGTTCATGATCACCAACGCCACACGTACCAATCAACAGGCAAGGCTCCTCACACTAATTGTACATGCATTGAGATCTCTCCAGACGACAATGTTCACGAATTGAGAATCCGACACCTACGTGTCAGAATCAAAGGATGTTCACTCCACTAGCAAACAACAATAGTATAAGTACCTAAACCTCATTGCCTCAAACCTATTCGATCTTCTCGCCAAACTATCCTCTACACCAGCCACCGAAAACCCCTCACATTCGACGCGCACATCGATGGTGCCTCAGGGATGATGATCGGTGACGTAGTCACTGGTAAAGAGTCGACAACATGAATACGAAAGGTGTTCCTACTGCTAGCTCCAAAAATTCTGTCTCAGTGGAAGTCGAAAGACAAAGGTCAAGTACCACTGGATGCGAATCTACACCGTCTTGCCGAAAGAATGTTAGCAAATGTGGAACGAGTACTTAACTCCCCGCCCAGATTATTTCACTCACGAATGAGAGCCTCTAAACCAGCCAGAGATCAATGCAGACCTACCTCCATGCGCAAGAACGTCCAATCAACTCCAACCCATGCAATACCAAAGACTACAAAAGGTAAGAATGAGAGCACGAAGAAGACACTGGAGGGAAGACGACCAAGAGCACACCCTAATTGAGCAACGACATCAACACAAGATGTCTTCAGGCAGAGAGGAAACAAGCATCCATCCCTGGAGACCCTGGAATTGATTTCAACATAAAGACAAATGCAAACCACTGCCACTACCGTCAGCATGAGCGATCTCTATGAGGAAGGCTTGGCAACTACGGTGCCCAAGAAGCAAACATCTCATCAAAAGAGAAAGAAACAAAGTGGCGACGATGTCAAATCTGACTCGGGCATCAGCCCTCGGAAGAAACTCTGCCTGAGAATGCTATCTATACCCAAGCAAAACCTGATAGGGCTCGACGACCAGACTCCTTTGCAAAGGTACTGGCTGGCAGTGTCTGGGAGGAATTGTGGGATGTGAGCTGTTGCTGAGGGAGCAACAGAGGGTGGTGAAAAAGTGTGGGGAGGGGGAAAGTCTTTGGAACTGAACTGGGTGAACCAACACTGGAGGTGACACTTATGGTAGGAGGCATTTCTACTGGACCTGCCTTTAGCAGGCTATTGGCATTACAATTGGCAACCCTATTTATCATAGCAGGGTCCCATGGCTTCATGATTTTTTCTCAAAAATTTCCATTTTGCTTCACACTCTCTACTATGTCCGTGTCCATATTCATGTTTATGTCCATAATCATGTCCATGTACATATTCATGAGCATATTGATGATAATTTATCTACATGTGCATATCCATGTCTATATCCAATTATGTCTATGTCTGTATCCATGTCCATTTACACGTTGTAAATTTTTAAAGGTGTGTTCAATTGTATATGTTTACTTATATCCATGTTCATTTATGCTCAATCCTATCTATAGGGACTTTTGTGTGACAAAAACATTATATTAGAAGTGTTTTTTAGATACGCAACAGTTTATCGAGTAGCAACGCGTCAAAGAGCTACAAAAAACTGATTGGTACACATCACGATTTATTGAGTAGCAACACTTCAAGAAGGAGCTACAAAAAACTGATCGGTAAACAACAAGCGATTGCGAACAAACAAAGGATTTTGATGCAGACTGGTAGAGGTAGTTTTTTAGACGCTATAATCACTCCAATTGCACCGTTTTTAATTTCAATACAAAATGACTCTTCAGCCTTTAAAATTTTGTAGTCGTCTCTTTCTTGTATCAGAAGAGGAGTATCCTAGACTGATGGGAAAGATAAGGGATGCTAAACCAACAGTCCAAGACAAATTTGCATCATCATTGCATGGCAACTCGACAAAAGACAAAACAGTGAGAAAAATGGAGAGAATCCAGAATGCTTAGTTTGGAATGACAATGGAAATCGAAAACGATTTGTTTGAGTACAAAAAGTCAGATGTAAATGTTAAAAGCGCGGAAAACTATTGCAGCGATGTGGGAAAGATTAGGGGAGAGTACAAACAACCAGAGTGCTGGAGCTCCACTAAAAAACCCAAACTCTCACCATCATCACCGTTTGCTAGAAACACAATCACCAATAAGGAGGATGCATCTCTTTTACCAGAACATATAGAAAATCCTAGTAGGTTTTATAAAAATAATGTCTGTGAAAAGGAGGCTGTTTGACACCAAAGACTGGGAACAGAACAATATTAAAAATATTGACGATGATAGCGATAAAGATTTGGAGAAAATGACGCATCAATTGGGAGAGTTTAAAAAGAAAGTATCCGACATGACATGACAATGTGGCCTGGATGCGAAACAAGCCAGTGGAGCAGACAGCCGGTCCCAAGCCCGGATAAACACAGAGGGTGGACGTCGGGAAGAGCATCCGGTCCTTGATACAATATGCCACATACACAATCATAAATTTTCAGTATCAGCTATTGAAGCTGTAGGAGTTGTGGGTTGAGAAGGAAATTTCTGAGTAATTCAGTTTGATATCCATTCTATTTGTATTGTAGAGGAACGCAACTGCGAACAATCTATAACGGGTGCTATGTGAAGACATTTCCCTTAAAATCAACTTACTATGTGTTTCCAATCATTTATCTATTATTACTATCATGCATGACTGGATATCTTTTGGCTGATGTGTTCACACTTGGTGTAACCTATTCCTCGACAGTATAAATACTGGCGCAGTATCTTTAGTAGCCAGACTTGTTTTGACTGTATTTAGGAGACTGAGTTTTTTGAACAAATACACTATTCATACACCTCTCAACCTCACTCTCTCTGTATTAGATAAGCAGACAATAAAGTGGAGTCAGCCATTCAATCAGTTGAATAAGCACAATAGAGCCATTCTTGCAGGGTGGACTCGACAGTAGTGGACTAGGCGGTGGAGGCCACCTCTTCCAGCTTGTCCAGCAACAGACAAAGACGATCAGCAGTCAGCCTATGCCAGACATGCTAAGGAACTGCTGCTGATCAGACCTGTCCACTGCGCATTGCTGGCAAGAGACGGCGGACAGTAGCCTGAGGGTCGAGACGATCAGGGTAGTAAGTGCAGGTGGCCCTACCTATGGTGTGTCCTGTGAGAGGCCACCACAAATTCCTGCACAGTGTTTTAGTTATAAATGGTTGAAATCTAGTTGTTATAAATGAGAGAGAGTACAATAATTATTTATTAATGTTCACCTTATTACTTCCAAGAGTCCTAGTTGCTGTTTTTATCATTAGATAAAGGATTCGTAAGGAAAGCAAAAACACGTCCACTCACCAGTAAACTCTAGCTCAAGAAGACCGCTATTATCTGGATGATGTCAGTCATCCAGGTCTTCTCCAATTAGCCTTAGTTCCCGTAACTTGTGTATGTACCCATATTCTTTGTTAAGCCAATGCCGATAGAACCTATTTTATAACCTTGAACTTCTTGTAACACACAAACACAACATCCAACATGCCCCCCCCCCTTTGATAAACCCGGTGAGCAATCAAGCTGACATCATATCATGGGACCAATTACCATTGCGTGCGATCAAGCCTAACTAATTATGGTTAGCTGAAGCACTAGCCTTAAATACCGAGGAAGAAAATCAAACCCACACATCATACATACCTGTGATAATACCTGTAACAGACACATAGCTTATCAATACTTTTACCTCAATACCATACCTGTCCCTCGTTACCTCATCAACACCACAGCTCTCACTATACCTCCTCTGTACCATCACCAACCTCCATCTGCTCGTCCTCCGGCCTCACTGCGCCTCCAACACATATCCGAGCCACATTCCTTGACACCAACTCAACCCTCAAGGGTTCACCACCACCACTCTCCCTTGGAGCAGTCGAACCCGTTGACACGGCATCCTACTGCTCCAGTACTCCACTCCCTATATGGTCAACCAGAGCAATTCTCTGCCCAGTATCTTCCCGGTGGAATGTCAATCTAGGGTCAACCCTCCTGGTATCTTTCCTATCCGCCTCCTGCTCAACCTTGACACTGGTCTTGCCACCGGTCTCCCCTTCAATCTCTTCTACCTGACTTACCCAACTGCCACTGCCTTGAGGGGGTCTTGGACTGCTCCATCTGGGCGCTAGAGCCTTCCGCACTCAGTGCGGGCACTGCTTTTGTAGTTGTACCAGCAGAAGCTTTTTGCGTCATCTGCATTGGTGAGGCATTGCCACCACCATTATATATCAGCGTTCCCATTAGCTCCACTTTTTTTATAACAACAGCACCTTTGCATTCCCATACACCTTGCATACACTCGCCTTCAACTCGTAACTCAGTACTGTTTGTTAACAGTTTGAGTTTTCTGATATCCTTAATACCTAGCAGGTTCACAGAGGACCCTTTTACAACATAAACAAACGTCACTATAGATCTGGGAAAGTCATTAATGCAAACATTTGACTTCCGCTAACATTCAGCCTGAAACCATCAACCCCAATGAGATCATTAACAAGTTTACTTAATCTCAAATTCAGAAACCTGCCGATATCCTCAGTTACCACCGACACTTTAGCTCCAGTGTCTAATACAAACTCTACCTCTTTACCATTTACCTTGACAAAGCGTTTGATGCTACATTTCCTGCTGCCGGTCTCACCAACAACATGGTTCACAAATCTCACTTTATGTGGAGAGCCTTCATTACCGCTACTGAAACCACTATACCTTCCATCACGCCTACTTTCAGTTTTACAGTCCTATGAAGTGTGTCCCTCGTTGATCACACAAGAAACATCTAACATCAGGACAGTTACGAACTTGATGTCCAAATTCCCCACATTGAAAGCAACCATCTCTCTGTGCCGGAGAGGTAATGAACACCAAAATCTTTTTTTATTTAACATAGTCGGCATTCATTGCAGGTCTGTCGGCATTCATTGCAGTCAATGCTCATCCCTGTCTATGTTCATTCCAATAGTCCCTCATAACATTGTTTTTGAAGGTAGTTGTCTCAGTAGTGATAGCAGTGACAGAAAAAACATGAAACTGTGTCAGCTTTCCAATTGAACTGGAAGGAGTGGGGAAGAGATGCAGAGGGAAGAACATGGAAGAGATCGAACATGGTGGTAAAGAGTAAGGTAAAGGGTGAGAAGTAGAGCGGAGAGGGCGAAGGGTGAGCTGAGGGGGGAGGAAGGGAGGGGGCGGAAGGGAGTAGGGAAAGGAAGGAGGGGGGGTTTACATAAATATCACACCGATGTCACAATTAGCTAGGGCAACTATAATACAA